>VYXD01011179.1:1075844-1089149 GCA_013397195.1 Hylia prasina | reverse complement strand
CACACACATCCTCTCCATCCCTTCTCACCCCAACAAACAAATAAAACTTAAACCAAAACTCAACCCCCCATAAAATCCCAAAACCAACCAACCAACAACCACTTTTGAACAAAAAAAAAAGTAACTGTAAATTTGAAATTGTTTAAAAGTCTCACAGTCAGAGTAAGAACAAAGTCTGAAACAGTAAACTTCTTCAATTTTAAATGCTTGTGATGCTGATGTTCAAGCAGAGCACCTTGGTAGGCCATGGCTCACCAAACTGCCCAAAAATGTGTCATTTTACAAGTCCAGCATAAGGAAAAAGAAAAGTTGCCAAAAAAATCCTGAGTAGAAGTCAAGAGAGAAGCAATATAGAGAAATGTGTATTGCCATACAACCAATATCTGGGTCAAATATTAATAAATATGCTATTTAGGAAGGAATACCAAACTACTTTGTCCTCAAAACTAGTTGGAGGAAATCTAGTAATGTTGTGAAGAAAAATGATGGAAAGTATGCTGAACCACCTTTTTCAACATTACATGCTGCAGGCTCCAAGGAGTCAAAATCATGTGTTCTCCCATGACAAGGAAAACTTGAAGCAGAAAGTGGAGCAGGAAAAAAAGAGCATGACAGCCAGCCAAATACATCACTCCACAAGTCTGTGATGGCTACTGTAGAACAACAGCCACCTCAAACCAGGAAAGCATTTAAAGAAAACTCATCCGCAACTGACTTGCCAGAATTCACATGGGCAAAAAGAAATCTGCCTGTAAGAATATTTTTCTTTTGACTGCATGAAATATGAGACTTAGAAAGATAATTAATATTGAATGTAGAATAAGCAAACTTTGAAAATAAAATGTAGTAGATAAACTCAGCATTGATACTGTTGACCCATATGTCATATAAATTTTGACAAAACAGTGGAAACCTCTGCATCCTGCCAGCAATCCATTCTCCACCATTGCAGATGTATTTCATGAGAGGTCAACTGAATTGCATGAATCTGGGTGTGAAGGTAAATCCAGCAATAATGGTGTATTCTGTAATCTTATGTAAAAATAAAACCACCACTTGATTGCAGCTAACTTTATATGAGCTTCTTGGGGCATTTGTCCAGAAGTTTCTGGGACTTTCAGGTAAGAAACAGACATATATGTAACTAATTTATAGAGTAGAACTAGTTGTTTTCATCTGAGAATTATGGAGGTTTCCACAGGCACCTGTTTAAACCTAATATTCTTTCCTTCATCCTATTTCAAGTTTCTGGATACATTTAATTATGCTAAATACCAAAAGTTATTCTGCTGCCAGGTTATTAGTAGACCACCTCAATTTTCAGTGGTTTCTTTTTTCATAAACTCAAGTTTTTGCTTGTCTGTTACATCCAATTGTTTCATTTCATAGTATGGTTCCTATAGTCCTTTGAGGTCTTTGTTGTAATGTGTACTGTTTCTGAATTTAAGTGGTTTTTCCTCATTCATACAGGATAGGGATGGCCATTAGGACAGATCATTACTGCTACCTTAGGTGTTTCAGAGGTTTATTACAAGCTAATAAACTTTAGGAAAGTTACTTAATAGCATTAAAGGCAGGGTATGTAAGTCACCTGCTCTTGTACCTGCCTCTTGTCAAGAGAGATTCACGACAATGTTTTTCAAACCCTTTCCTGTATTTTTACCCATCCTTAAAAACAACTTGGATAGCACTTGAAGAGACGGAGAGGGGTAGGGAAAAAAGAGAGGTAAGGTAAAACTCTGTAATTTAAAAAAAAAAAATATTTCTGTTCATCAAGTGGAAGAAACTGTTCTCTTTTCACTGAGTATTTGTTGCACTGAGACTCTTTAAAGTGAGGAATTAATGTATCAGAGCAAGTTGTTTCTGAGTAGAACACATTTTTTTTTGCGTTCATCCATTCAGTCATTCACAAACTGCTGTGGTATCAGACCAAGACAGCAAGACACTCAACAGCATTGAGCATATATTCAGAATAATGTTAATTAACAGAAGTTTTCTATGATACAGGTATTTATTTTACATTGTGCTAAATGCCAGCATAACAAAAGGTGGCTGCAAAAAAACTACTTGTGTTGTTTTCACAACTATTTCAAAAGTATAGATTTCTGTTTCATTGGCCATGAGATTTTGCAAATGTATAGATTTTATAAGCCCCTTTGAAAATACATCACACAGAGCCAAAATGCAAGATACTTGGAAATTTCAAGTCCAAGTTTAGTTCTAATTCACATGCTGATAACACACATCATTGGTATGAGCAAGAGTAAACAAGTGCTCTGAAAAAAACCCACAACCCAACAGAAAACTATTGTGCTTAAAACTGTCAGCTTGAAATATAAAGTCTCTGGAACTTGAATCTTAACAATGCAGATCATGAACCTCAGATTTTGAAAACTTAACTGTATGCAAAAACTCCAGATTTTCAGAACAATTGTTTCCCAGATCATATTTTCAGTGACAGGTAGTTGAAACCTTAATAATATGATTATACATCATCTTTCCTAACTAATATTTATTTTCTATTATTCCTTAATAGAAAGCATCACAGTTAATGAGCAAAATTATATCAAACCTTTCAGTAAATGTAATCCAGGGAGTATTTTCAAGTATTTCTGGTTATTTTAAGAAGTCACAGTGCTTCTCAATTGCTTTTGTTTGAAGAAACACAGTTGTTGAGAAGCAGTAGTTCTGAGTAAAGACTTGTGAGCTTTTAACTTTAAAAAAAATCTGATTTTCTTCTTAATGTCAGTACAGAAATTGGAAGAGTGTTTAGAAATGTTTTTAATTTTTTTCACAGAGAGGGCAGCAAAGTAACTCCCCTTGGAACACAAAGTGGTTTGAATAACTTTTTACTGACATTGTTATTAGCATCCAAATTCATTTTTATAGAGTCCATTGCACTTGTTGTAAGAGAGGCTTGAAAATACTAGCAGTTAAGCTACCTGAAATTTTCTAAAGGTTTTAATAGTAGTAATAGTTATTCAGAGGTCTGTAATTACAATATATAGAACTTCATGTGTGTTCTCACTTACTTGATTTGGTTTTTACATGTACTGTTAGTCAAAAGTTACTTGTAGATGCTATCTAATGTATTCAACTTGCAAACAGTCCAAATCTGTAATGGTTAAGAATTAAGAACATGGGGCTCACATGAAAATAGTAACTTCTCCAAGAGTACACAATTAAGTTATTAATATTTTTTAATCAGAATAGTTTTCTAATTTCAACAACTATTTCCCAACCTAATGATTGACATAAATAAATTTTTTTCTCCCTGTAGTAACAAGAAGCTGTTAGTATGGCTGGACTATTGGTGAAAATAGAAGTCCAAGAATTACAGATATAAATGGAGGCAGATAGGGTAAGTTTATTGACAAGTATTTAATCTCAAGTTTCACATACTAAGTTTAGAAATATAGAGCTTTCTTCACAGCATAATGAGTAGAACTTTTTTGTTGATACTTTTATGTGGTCATTTAGAATTTTATGTGTCCCTCAGGCCTGTATTTTAGTCATTTGGTCTTCAAGGCCTTGTAGTAAAGCTGCTGGCAATGCAACAGTATTCTGAAAGCTGGCTACAGGCCTGCTCAGCTATGGAAGACTTGAAGACTTATGTGGTATGTTGTTTATGTTGAAAACTTAAAATAAATCCATCCAATATCTATTTATACTTTTTTACCACCATCATGCTTCCATCAGGAAAGTACTAGTGGCATTGAGACACAACTTTTGCCACAACATGATGAGAATATCCAGCTTTTTCAAAGAAAAAAGCTGCTGTTGTTCAGTTTGAGTTGCCTGGTACAGTATGAGAGAGAGAATTTACTGGATTGTAGGGAGAACAGTTTTTCATCTGACTTAGAGCAGGTAAGTTCACTAGGATACTAGGGAGGTATTAGGTTCTTGGTATGGCTGAATTGATCCACAGGAATTTAACTGTGCCTTGCAGAAGAGGCTTGTTTGCCAGCAGCAGTGCCAGTGAAGCTTAATGCATGTTGCCTTTTCTTCTAAGAAAACAGTATTAGGTTCTGGTAAATTCTGGTGGTGAACAGGAATACAGTATAAATAAAAATATGTACAGTAACTTTAGATTATTTAATATGACTCTTCAAAATTAACCCGTACCTGCTAGGACTTGACACTGACTTTGCATTGTGAGACACCCTCAGATTAACTGATAAAATGACACAACAATAAAAAGAGGTGCAAAAGCCCAGATTTGTACTAAGAATGTGAACAGATGCAAGAGCAGGACTCCCACTTCCAAGCAGCTTAACTTCTTTGGGAAACATGCAGTATTAAAGCTGCATGAAAAATGATGCATAGCTAATTTTTGGCAAATATGACAGCATGTCAAGTGAGAAAAATGTCTTCTGAGAGACAAATGTTTATTTACATAAGCACCTAATCTGTACAGTTTCACATTTCAACTTGGAAGTGGAGGATTTCTCCTTACTAAAATGATTTGTGTCATAATGAAAAGACAAATAGATGTTTAGGTAGGATCAAAGACACACCTCAGGCCTGAATTCAGAAAGGCATGTGGACTGCAGCACTACGAGCTGATAATACAGTACAGTGTAAGATTACAGCAGGGCCCACATTGTTAAGAAAGACTTTGAAAGAGAGAGGTGAGAACTTTGTTTATACAGAGTTTTCCCTACAGTCAGAGAGTGAGGCACGCTGCATTTTGTGATGCCAAGAGGAAGTTAATGAATTACAGCCACTTCATGGCATTTCAAGTATACTTGGTCTAACTGTATTTTAACCATACAAAAGCAGCAAATACAAATCACATTTTCCTTCTCTGAAACACTGGAGAGGTATCATTGGTATTTATTTAGAATTCCCAGTCTGTATCATCTTGATTTGTAGCAATATGTCCAAGTTCAGTCCGAACTGCTGTTGAGGGCAGTGCCAAGAACTCTGATCTGTTATTCTGAATAGGAGGTGGTAATAGCGACAGGAATGAATTCTGTGTTTGTTCCTTTATCTAGAAAGAAAAAAAGTTAAAATAAAGCTGCACATAAAAGTCTCCATAACTTTGCAATTGACTTCATTAAAAGCATGTGGAAACAGAGCCACGTTCTTGCATGTTACAATACTGAAAGTAAAAAGATGAGAGATTTTGATTTCACCACTCTGTTAATCTCTCAAGACTAATGGAATCAGCTGTGCAGTTCTGCTTTAAAATAAGAATATTAACCATTTTTTAAATTAGTTAGGCTGCCTTTAGTTAAATCAACTTCATCAATGGGGAAATTGATTAATCTTATGTGTCCTGTACTCTATCAATATAATTTTGTTTAAAAAAATTCTGAAGCAGATATGCTCTTACAAGACACTTTTTGGCTCCAGGTAACTTCATTATTTTGTAATCTAGCTCTTTTTGTGTCTTATTTAGGTTATAGCTGTGTCATTTAATGAAATATAGTAAACTCACCTGTTTGAAGAACGTATGCGAAAGCAAACTGCTTGCTGATGGCCTGAATCATAAAATGAACAATATAATTATGTTTTGCAAAGTAAAATACTGCATTTGGATAATGGGCCATATTGACAAATAAATTTAAGCCCTATGGTTTTTCCTCCCCAGGACAAATGTGAAGAATGAGAAAAACTGCACATAATTGCTACATTCTATGCCTCAATTTGTAGTGAAAGCACTACTGAAGAAATTTATCTTTAAAGGCCTATTCATGTTTCTGTTTAACAAGGAATTTAGTGCCTCATTCAAAAGAGACATGGAACTGAAAACATGTATTTCAGATTTCTGGGTTTTTTCTTGGACAAAGTACATGTTGGAAAGTTCCTTTTACTAGTTATAAAGCACAGTCATATTACAAGAAATTCAGGGGTCAAATGACTTTAGAAGTTTGTTTACTTTATCAGACAAGATAATTCGTAAAATACAAACGTAAGTGTATTGTTTTACATAGTACATTTGTTCAAATTCTGACTCTAACTGCAATCAACTGATTACTGCTATCCTAAACTATGGGCTATACTTGGTCTTAGATTGAAGTGACAAAAAAATCAGTTTTCACCAGAATGTTACCTTTTCTCAGGGTCCTGTTGCAAGCAAAGTTCTACCAAGTTGTGGAAAGCAGGTGAAAATGTTTTGGGAAAGGGCATTTGGAGTCTTTCACTGGTCATTGTGCGTGTCATGCTCTCCCCAATTCCAGAATCAACACCTGATCGGGAATTCTTCATCCTGGACTCCCCGCACGGAAAGGTATTTATATCCCAAGGACAGTAGGTAGGACCTTTCAGCTTTTGCAGCAGCATCTAGTAGGAAGGAGCAGCAATAAGAGAGTTCAACAGCTACCCAGACCTATTCAGGGTAAGCTATGAAACTCTAGGGATGGAAGGATTGTTTATTCTAGAAAGAGGCGTGCATATTTGAAGTAACAAAAAGCAGCCACTATTTCAGCAGTATATTCATTGGTTTCTGTGAGTAAAACAAAACAAAATGCTCAGCACATTTTTAACTAGGAAGTTTAGCATTGTACCTGAGTGCGAGGCATATCTTGAAATGGAACGTGTCCATTGGCTAATTCACACGCTGTAATTCCCACACTGTAAATGTCAGACTTCATGTTATAGCCAGACAAATCCTGTGAGAGAAGGAAGACACTACTTCTCACTGAGGCCACTGAGTGGTGCTGACAAGAATACAAGTGCCTGCTTCAGAACAAGATTCTAATACCCCATAACCTACACAGTATTGAAACAATTAAGTTGTGAAACCTCAGATATTTTGCAGAAATCTGATAGCTGTACTGAGAACAAGTTTCACGTTTTGCAATAGTTTCCAGGAGCTTTGGGTAAACAGACTGAGTACAGCATCACCTTACCAACAGCTTTAGAGCTGGTTGTCTCTAGAAGAATTAAAAATTCAGTACATACATGTACTTTTAAAAGTTGTACTTCAACGTTTTTCATTGCAATTCTACAATTCAGAATTTCATTGCAATTCTCCAATTCCAGACTTTAGCTGGAAATTGAGTACTGCCACTAACTTTGAATAGGAAAAATTATGTGTAATTTATACTAACCTGTCTCAGTAGTTCAGGACTCAGCCAAGGAAGCACAGATGTACTAAACTGGGGGAAATCATACACCACCTTTGACTTCTGTCCATTGCTAACTAAACTGTAGAGGTTGTTTAGGCCAGAGAGAGAAACCAGCCCATCCTCTGAAATCAGAATGTGGCTAGCTTTAATATTCCTGTAACATAAAGTGTTACATTTTAGCCATAAGAATTACTCAAAGCACTACTAGAACAGAAAGGCTTTCATGTTTAATTGACTTAGAGTGAGATGCTAGCGTGGAGTTCATCTCTCTATTAAGAGAGATGATCAGGAAAAAAGTGCCAGTAACTGGAGAAGGGCCCTTGTTCCCTACAAGGGGTATAAACTAGGGAAGCCCTTTCTATAACTCTGGTTTTCTTCCGCTTCAAAGGGACAAAGGCAGGCAGATGTATAATCCCTGTAACAACTGGCATGAAAAAATATAGAAATACATTTCCTGTTAAGATTTTACAAACTTGGTTCTTCTGTATTATTGAAAAAAACTTACTCTTGCACTGTCTAACATAAGAAGGTATATAGGAAGAGGAAGGAGACAATACTTCAGATGCTATAATCTGGTTCTTACCTATTGACATTCTCCTACCTGTGAATATATCCATTCTGGTGCATGTAATTTAATCCTCTGATTGCACCAAACAGAATGTTCCCTATCAAAGCTTCACTCATTCCTTCAGGAAAGTAAGTCTTCAGCAGGTGTCTAGCTGAACCTGGAAGCAAAAAAAACCTAGCTAGGCCTAACAAGTTTTGTTAAATCACTTGTCTGTGCTTCCCTCACTGTATACACTTGTCAAGAGCAGCATTCTCATCTTTATATTGACTCTGGTGCATTATTGGATGGATATAACTGATGCCCCATGTCATGCTTCTGTTAACTGGAAGTCTGTGTCCAGCCTGTATTCAATGTAAATAGGTCTTCTGTTAGCAGAAGTTGTATAAAGTCAATTACATCTCCCTGTTACCACTCCTCATATGGTGGGTGCTAGGACTAAGTGGAATTAATTGTAGTTCAAATACCAGTTTTCACTGGGGAGGAAATCTTCTCTAAACAAATGGTTTGGGAGAGTCTGTTTTTTCTACGAGACAGAAGATGATCAAAGAGAAACCTCTCATGGACCATGTGATCCAACCTGTATCAGCCCTTTTTCCTATTCCAAAACTGCAGTTAACAGTTCTTACCATAGGCCATGAATGGGGAGATGACCCAAAGCCAGCTTCCAGCTGTAAACACCGTCCAAAATGTCATTATGTTGGGATGCTGGAAAAAGTGCGATAAAACCACCTCATTCTATGGAATTAAATGAAAGTGCGTGTGTTAACCACAGAAGAGCAGGCCTACCATGAGCATTAACTACATCAGTAATCAATGAAGAGAACTGTCTCTTTCCATTTATACAAGATTGCAGGTGACGTGCATAGCCTGAAACAGAAAAATGAACAGCTTGCCCATAATTGCATTTGTCTGAAGTAAATCTAGTTTGCTCATAGTCCAAACTTTTGGTGTTAAATAAGAGTACAGAACATGTTTCAAATAAGTTGTACAATTACAGAAGTATTTCTAAAGCAATTGTCAGCTGCAGCCTCCAGAAAGTAACTCTCCAATTTACACATGCATTGTATTCATTATATTCTACTCCTTTGGAGGGAAAAACTTGACTGAAATGACCCAGTGCAAACAAAGGCTACCTTTGTTCAGTAATCTCATATGTATTCCTCACTACCTTCATTGGGCTTTGTGCAGAAATGCTGTTCCTTTACCTGTAAGGCTCTCAAGTGCTCTTCAGAGCAATTTTCAAGGTCTGTGATCCTTACAGCAACTTGCCTGTCTGTAGGTGTATGCCGTGCAAGGTAGACTGAAGTTAAATTGTTGAACCTCCTTCCTGAAACCAGAAATGACTGCCTTAACATTGGAATGCATAATAATCCATCACATGGTTTCCTTCATATTTAGAGATCATTTTCCAGTTTTAAAATTGCAATTGATAGCAGTGTGTCCTTTTCTTTCAGAATGCCTAGATCTTAAGTAATTGCAGCAAAATATATGGAGCAAATTAGTTCAAGCATGTTCCTGCTATTTTGAGAACAAGTAGAAGTGTTTGAACATATGTCAGTATCAATTATACATCTAAATGAACAGCACTTAGCCTGCATATTCACATAAACATATGCATGCATAGTAGGATCTAAGGCAGCCAGCCTTAGAACAATCAACTTGAGTAGCCAAGTTAAGAGAAATGATGTTACTTAAGGCTGTATTTATTGTCATATACCACAGATTTTGAAAACTGGCATGTACATGCACAAACATCAAGAGACAATTTCAGGTAATTGTTGATTTGTCTTGGATCTTGAAATAAAAGATTACTAAAATATAAGCAATGCTCTGCACTTTTCTCAACTAAGGAGACACAAGAATAATCCTTAATTTTCCAAACTCAATATTTACTGCAGTTAGCAATAAACTATTGACAGCAGGAAGAAGAAATATTTTAAGGTCCATTTATGTTACCTATTTCCAGCTGGAGTTCATAATGAGAGACATTAGAAGAGCAAAATACCATTTCATTCTTTCCTGTTGATGGGGGAATCCAGGCTAGATCAGAATCAGCCTAACAGAGAGAAGAAACAGTTCTCAAAATGACTACGTAATTTTTAATAGTTTATATTTTTAAAAACAATGCAAAAATATTATTAATGCTGAAGTCCAGAACTCAAATAGGAACATTCAAGCTGGTACTTTTACCATTACTAAGACTTAGTTTTATGAGTTACAAGTTTTGTGTGTGTTTGTTTTCACACTGGCAGAAGATTAACACTTAGATACCTATAGTCTCCTACCAAAGTTGTAATCCCCAAAGTGCTCTGTTTATTTTTGTTGTCAACATTTCAAGAAGTTCTCCCTAAGTAGGCTATGTTTAATATGCACCAGCTTTTTATTTAACCTTGGGAGTTAAAGTTTCTTTTCTTACCAGGCATTCATGGATGCTGCTCTGAGATAACTCCTCTGGTCTGATTGATTCAACTGGTGTACGCAGAATACAGGAGCAGTCCTTGGGAACAGAAACAAATGAATGTTCATGGAGTTGCTGCAGTTTATTAAATATGGCAGTGCAAAAAAGTAGGCCTCATAACCAGCAGCTCAGAAAGTCTTCTGCTACAAGTCAACCAATCAAGGGGTTAAGAAACAGCATAACTCAGACCCATAGCAGACTTAGACACTAAAGTCTCCTTCACCAAAAGCTGACACAATGAAGTTCAAGAATCTCAGCACTGTGGAAATCCCCTCAAGCAAGACATTTCACCAAGGCTTTTCATATTAAGGTATAGCTGGGTAACAAGGTACAACGGCCAAAATTTTTAAAGACAAACTTACCAAACAAGACATGGAACCTCTTTAGATCAGGGGAAAAGTCATACACACCCATTTATCCTAGGGGAAAAAAAAAAAGTAGCAAAGTAAGATGATGCATAAAACTGTGATAGACTTAAATCTTGTTAATCAGAGCTGTGAAGCACTCCTGTCAGCTATCAAACACAAAACCCCAGAACTCCAGCTCAAGGAAAGTCTGCTTCTATTTAAGTATCGTATCAGTTTCAAACTCCACACTGAGGACTACATGTCAACTCGTGTTCCTTTTTAATTTATGGGTTTAAAAATTTTACTGCCAGTTCTGAACAAACAAATGAATTGCAAGTTAACAACACAAGTGCAAAAAGTAAAAAAGAACACTCATGAATCCGTGCCAGTTTGTAGGAAAAGAAATCATTGTCTGTTTTAAGGAGCACAGTTGCATTAGGCAGATCTTGGCTTGGCTGTGTGCAGCTGAACTAGCTCACAAAAAAAAAGCAAAGCAGAAGCAATTGCACTTTACATTTCACAAGTGAGGGAGGAAATACTATTGTAAGGGATTTCAGTTAAAAAAAAAGAGAGAAGCAACTCCCTCACAGACCAGAGTAGCCTCTTTGAAAGTCCTCTAGCAGACTTACGTCTGATATTTTGAAAGCTTAGGCAGTGACAGAGATGTCTAGTAAGTGTATCAAAGCTTCTCTAAGTACAGAATAGGACTATTTTACCTTAGCTCTAAGCAAGTCTTCAACTGTAGAATCATTAAGGTTGGAAAAGACCTCAAAGATCACAGAGTCCAACCATTAACACTGCCAGGCCCACCATTTAACCATGTCCCTAAAAAACTACCAGGGACGGTGACTCCACCACTTCTCTGGGCAGCCTGTTCCAATGCTTGATGACCCTTTCAGTGAAGAACATTTCCCTAACATCCAATCTAAACCTCCCTTGGTGCAACTTGAGGCCAGTTACTGTCATTCTGTCTCTTATTATGTGGGAGAAGAGGCCAATTCCTGCCTTACTATAACCTCCTTTTAGGTAATTGTAGAGTAACAAGGTCCCCCTGAGCCTCGTCTTCTCCAGGCTAAACTCCTTGTAATACTTGTGATCCAGACCTTTCACCAGCTCTGTTGCCCTTCTCTGAACACCCTCCCGTGCCTCAATGTCTTTCTTCTTGTGTGGGGCTCAAAACTGAACACAGTATTTGAGATGCAAACTGGCCTCACCAGTGAGTACAGAGGGACAATTACGTCCCAGGTCCTGCTGCCACACTATTGCTAATACAAACCAGGATGCCACTGGCCTTGGCCACCTGGGCACACTGCTGGCTCATGTTCAGCCAGCTGTCAAACAGCAATCCCAGGTCCTTTTCTGACAGGCAGCTTTCCAGCCACCACGAGGAATCCTACTTGGTGGCTGATAAAAAGTCAGCTACAGGAAGTAGTTGCATGTTAATACACAATTTTTGTATGAAAGTTAACTTATAAAAGCTGAAGTACTATACCAGAAACTGATAGTTTTGTTTATTAAGGGGCTAAGCTTGAGTATATCCTGCATTTAAATTATGTATGCTACTTAATTAATTATGCTACTTAATAAAGGGAACACTCCTGAAAAGCTAACAAGCCCTCACCACTTCATTCACTGCCAAATATCCAAGCCATTCCAGTTACATTTTTACCCTTAACATCTGCTTGGAGATCTGCTGTATTTCCTTATTGTAAATACCAAATGGAGACAACAGTCAATCCCTATCAGGTACTGGGCACCTTCAGAGGATCAGCGCTTGAGTTAGCTTCACTGAGGAAGTTTGTAGCAGCTTAGAAAGAAAAAATGAATGCAGGTGCTTTAAGATACTGCCCAGCACTGTAATAGCTACAGCATCCGTCTCCTACCTGGAAAGAAGATGCATCATTCTGCTGCCCAAGACAATTTATTCTGCTGTGTGCAATGCAAAACCACAAAAGCTAAGCTGAAGAATAAAGTCTTAATAACTACGATATACCAAAGTCAAATTATTGTAGACTTAGTTCAAAGATGTATAGCCAGCCAACAGAAACATCCGTGAAGCACATTTATTCAAATAACACTACAATTTTAAGATTTTTATTTTTCTTATGTAGCTTGACATTGTTTCCATTTTTCAATACGGTTTTGGATCATGTCCCCACATAAGCCTTTTCCCTGTCTCCACATTTTTCCTTCTCTATTGCAGGCTTTTTTGGTTTTTTGTACTGTAGATAGTGTGTTGTACAGGTAAAATGATGCATTCATCGCCCTTTGGCCAAAGCTTCAGCGAACAGTGCAGGGCAGGAAAAAACCACAGAAACCTGTGCCTATGAGCTAGGGGAGTGTGAAGGCTCCGGAGCCGAAGCCCCGGTACCGGGAACGCGCGTTACTGGGTTCTGCTGAAGCTGAGCCGCAGCTCCTACTTCAGTGTTCGCAGTGACTGAGGCAGCTCTCGGTCGTGTATCTCGAAGGAAATGATCCGTCCGTGACAAAGCACCGGAATGTGCGGAAAGACGCCCCGCAGGCTCCCCCTCAGTTCCTCACTCGCTCCGTNGGGGCTCGTCACTGGCGGCGGCCCGCCGGGGGCTGTAGTTCTGGGCGGGAGCCGAGCGGAAGCCATCGGGGCCCTTCCTCAGTCGCCGCTGTGTTGCATGCGGGGCTGCGGCGGGAAGGAGCGGCGCCGGAGGGAGCGCAGCGTGGGGCGGGTAAGCGAGCGCTCGGCACCGGCCCGGCGGTGCTCTGTCGCCTCACGGGCGAGCGGCGCGTTCCGTGCCTCACACCCCTGCAGGGGTTAACCCTCCCTCCTCTCGCCCCTGGGGCCGTTCCCCGCCGGGCCGCGGCACCACCCGGGCAGGAAGG
>VYXD01011179.1:996706-1075348 GCA_013397195.1 Hylia prasina | reverse complement strand
TGCGGCGGCTTCCGTGCGGCTGGTTGGGGTCGGGAGCGGGGGGCCCGAGCTTGAGGCGGCGGCCGGGGCTGGCCCCTCGGTCCCGGGCGGAGAAGGAATTCCGGCGCCTGTCCGGGTTGGCCGCTGACAGGACTCTTTTGGCGGTGGTGATGCTCTAATGTAACGTAGCACTGTGTTGAGCTCCGTGTTCAGCGTAAGCGGGGGCTGCGGGGACAGCGGTGCCCGCAGGCGGTGCCCGGGGTGACCTTCAGCGGCCCGGGGTGCCCGTCACCGAGCGGGCTCCCTGGAGGGTCATGTCACCGCAAACACGAGGCAGTCCTCGGTGACATCTTAGTTCTTGTCCTGCTTGTGTATGGAAGGCAAGGAAATTTGGGCTTTTAGCAACTTTTTAATCACGTTGTTGCATATTTATCACCTGATTAAACTGGAGTACGAATATCAGTCAATAAATGTCATTTACTCTGTCGACCATGCTAGTGGAGAAACGTATGTGGAGTGGCGTGCTCGTGTTTTTATCTTTAATGCAATCTTCAGTTGTTGCATAGGTGCCTATTTCTTGGTTATGTTTCACATTTACTGTTGACTGATTGTGACAATCTGATGCAGATATTTGATATAAATATCTTAAAGCAACGTTAGAAAGAGACAGTCGATTTTAGGTTTGTTTTCAGATACTTGTTTTCTTTCAAAATATGTAGTTCTTAGTAAAAATGGGCGGAACTTCTTTTTAATTACGCTTCTGACACTGAGGCTAAATTGAAAAAGATTATTTTCCAATACCTGAAATTTTTCCACTCTGTAGTGGCAGTGTGATCATTAGAGCTGTATCTGTTTATTGAATTTCTGTTATGAGTAGCTGAAAATGTAGTTTGAAGAGCATTGGAAAACCACAGACTTTCCTGATGGTGGTTTGCCTCTAATTCCAGTGGCTTCCGGAATTGATATTATGCACTAGAAGTGCTGTCTTTCAGGAATGATAATCGTGATTTGTTGATTAGTTTTCCAAGAAGGCACAAATAGAGCATTTTCACAGAGATGGCTACAAAAAAGAAGATGTCTTTTTAATCTGGTTTGATTGCTAGTGATATTCTGGTGATTGAGCCATCTAGATCAGTTTGGTTAATTCTGATACAGAATTATTATAACTTAAAATGCTGAGCACTGGCTGGGGTATAGGTCAAGGAGCTGAAACTACTTTTTTGGGTGATGAGCCATGCATCAACTGAAAGTGTTAGTGATTTCAGTTAAATGTTATTCAAGTTCCCTTCAAGTATACTTTATAGAAGACAAATTTTAAAAGAAGCTGATTGCAACCTTTATAATGAAATATTAGCAGAGAACTTAGCAGAATGAGGCATTAGTAGGATGCCGCAAGAGCCTTTACTGTATTTTATATTCTGACAAATAGGAAATTCATGATAGTTCTTGATTCCTTTGAGATCATGACTTTACTACATATACTCATAATTTCTTCTGAAAAAAGAAAATTTGCAGGAAAATATGCATACAGATAGTAATGTTTTGATTGGGCATTTTCAGAAAAAAATTAGAAATTAATAAAACAGTGTGTGTGTCTTTAATGTAGGTAACAGTTTCAAACTAAGGGAGACTTCAATTAGGCATTTGCTGGTTTTGTATTGTACTAAGGGTGATATAGACAACCTTCAGACGTGTAGGACTTAAATCTTACATGTCAAGCTGTGGTATTCAACAGTATGCATGTATACATGTACATGAAGCATATATACATATACTTAACAGGTAGTGTTGCCACTTTGGAGAATATGAGCTATTACAAATGACAGACAAGAAGAGTAAGTGAGCCTGGTTTGGCATAACTGTAGATGAAATAGGGTGAGGGAATGTTGTGGCTGGCTTCATGATGCCCTTGTGATTCATCATTCTCCAAGAGGTGTTCTCCAGCTTCCCCTCTGAAGCCTTACACCCATCCCAAAAGAAAAACAATACAGAAGATCGGGGGGTGTATTTTCTTCGTTTTCTTACAGTTTCTTCTTATACCATTTTTTAATGATTGAATGTCTGTCGCAGGGTTGTTTCTGATTATTACAGTTGTTCTTAGGGTTGTGCTGGTATACTCTTCTAAATATTTTTTCCTTACATGAGAGAAACATGAATTAAATAGATTGCTATAGAGTGGCTGAAAATAGCAGGTGATAGGCACGCAGCAAATGTTAATTGTGATAGGTAAAGTTTGTGTTTACATAGATTTGTTTTTCAGTTGATAATCCTTTGTCCTTCATCTCCTACTGGATGTTGTTGAAGAATTTGGCCTGTGCTTCTGAGCACTAGTCCCAGGAATGTTTTGGCAGCAATTCAGTGTGGTCATGTTTGCTATAAGAATAGAACTGTTTCATTAACCTTGAAATGCAGAATATGTTGATTGCTATTAGCTGGCTTGACAGCATTCTAGTTTTAGCAATGGAAAAAGTACTGTGGTAATGACTTGGTACTATTTTTTAATTGCATACTTACATGGCAGTAAAATTTGGCATCTGAGAATAATACACTTACTTAGCTTGCTTTTGGAAAATGGATGTTGTTTTCTCTCTTAAGTTAGAATCTTCTTTGTTAGAATCTTCTTTGTTGTCAAAATTTTGTTTGTGTTACTTGTGGCCTAATGTCTCACATCCTGGAACTATACACAGGAGCAGACCTAGTTTAGTCTTTCCAAGTACTTGTGAGGAGTCAGCTGCTCTCAACAATTGAAAAATAGCAGAAATAGCAGTTTAATTATGTTGAAGTTTAGATATTTTCAATATAGATGCCAATATTTTGCATACTTTTTAACTTTTTGTGCACAGAGAAATAACACAGTTATCTGTGGTTTCCAGTTGTAAAGCAACTCCCTCACCTTTCTCAAAATTCAGATTTGAATTAGAGTTCTCTAGTGGTAGAACATCTTCAGAATTATGTTCTATCTTGAGGTGCCTCAAATCTTTCTGCATCCATCTGAAATTGTTCAAAGCGGTGCATAAAAGACAAGGACAATTTTTAATGCTTTATAACTATCTTATCTTTCTCTAAGACTTTAGTCAGTATTGCTTTTCAAGTTAATCTTCACTAGGGTCTTCTGACTCACTGAAGGAAAAATTTGTAAAATCTCTTTAGAGCAACTTGGATTCTCTAGCACAGCTACAGAAGGCATAGGAATAGTTCCCACTTTTACAAGAAGTGTCCTATATGGACCCCAGGTTTTAGTTCACTGTTTGGAGCCAAATGATAGCTGAAATGTGAGACACACTTGGGGAGTAAAATTTAATCTCAGTACTAAGATTGAGATAGGTATGTATGTGTGTATGTAAAATGTTGTCTGATATTTCCATGTCTCATGAACCTTCCTTGAAAAAAGCCTTCCAAGAGCAGCACCCTTGCATATGGGTTGTTCTCCAATAATTGAATTGCCCTTGTTTTTCCATGTTTAATTAACCTATTAGTAAAAGATGCAAACATCAATGGGAAAGTGGCCTATGAGGGAGTAGGGAGACAAAACTAATAAGATGTAGATCAATGTAGAATGAATATAGTAAATGGACAGTGGAAATAATCTTTATAAATAAAGATTAAAATCAATACCTGAGAAAGTTTTCTGGCTTCTCTTTTGGACATGTCTTTTGGCACAATTTAACAATTTTAATTTCTAGTCCATCTTTTTATAGCGTGGTCATATACTTTAAAGCCATGTTATAAATTTTATGGGTTTTATTTAAATGTATTTAATTATAGTTGTGACTTGGAGGAGGAGTCTGCAGTTAGGAGATAGTTTTATAGCTGCAGTGTAGAAGGGTCATGGAGTCACTTTCAGGGTGGAACTGCCCAGTGCTTGAATTTCTACAGAAGTTGCCCCGTGGTACAGGAAACTAAAGCTATGAGCAGCACTGAAAATGCAAGCATTAACTTTTATGGTGTTTGCTTATCTAGTAAACTTCTGAAGGGTTTTCCAGATGAGTTTGCCCTTTCAATTCAATAGCTTGATGTTGGCATGGTGCTCTAGGAAACATTTAGCCAAATCACCTTTGTCTATTTTTATTTTTTCCTTCTCTGGCTGAACTGAGATTGACCTGCAACAAACAGTGCTTCTGCTTTGCACTTAGAAGAGAGATTAAAACCAGTCTTGAGAAGTAGCAGCATTCATTTTTAAAACTCAAAGGAAAATGATTGAGTTAAGAGTTGTGAAGAAACTATCCTATGCTGCTGAACTTTGTCTAGCTGTATAGTGACTCTTCTTACAAAATAAAGTCATTTGCATGTGTGGATCTACAGCAGTCTTCTTAAATCTCTTCTATCGTGCTGTATTAAGTTGTTTTACAGAGGGGGTATGTATAGTTCATGCTTTTCAGGAATCCATTTAAAAAACAGCCTCTAGAAAAAAACTCTTTCTAAATGGGATAGAAGCGTCTATACACTCATATTGAAAATGTTTCTGAAGTCTCAAGTTTTTCTTTTTTATTAAGTATTTAATATGCATAATAATTACAACCGATAAGCATCGTCCATACATAAAGAAATGAATGGCAAAACAAGAAGATAACTGCTCACAAGTATGAGCTGGCCTTAATGGAAGAAAGTTCTTTTTTGATCTCCTGCCAAAGTCTACAAGCAGACTCCAGGCTTGCTTTAAAAAGCTCCTGCACTGTCCATTTTAATCTTGTCAAATGAGAGGTTGCTACAGACAGCAAAACAAACCTCTTATTGTTGTGCTTGATGATTGGAGATCTTGGGGAAACTGTTACGAGCAAATTTTAAATTAATGAAAGATTCTAAGAGAATTTTACATTAACTGAATGCCAGAGGAAGGAAAAGGAGACTTTATTTTCTCTCCAGTTTTATATCTTTCTGTCATCTAGACCTACTATTTTATGTGGAAGGTGATTAATCAGTCTTGGCAAAGGAAAAGTGTATTTTTACTTTATTAAACTCTTCTGATAGCTTAACTAAATTAGTCACTGTAGTTTCATTTTCCGGTTTACCTGAGTCCCTGCTGAAGAGAAAACACAAATTTTATCATGATCCACGAAGTAAATTTCTGATAGGTCCAGTTTTTAATTAACAGACTCCTAAAGGTAAAGAGACTCAGGCAAACAGTTTTATAACACTAAATTGTTTTAACAAGAGAAATGTTAAGGGTGATATTTTTAAAATCCTGCCTTTAGAATCCATCACTTTAAATAAATGTAGTGGCCTGAAGAAAATCTTTGTTTAGTTGGAGCTGCTGTCTGTTAGCATAAAAAGGAAATGCCTCATTTCAGTGAATGACCTGAATACACTAAATATTATATGAAAGAAGATGAATACTACAGACAAAGATATATTTGACCAAGTCCATGTTTAAGGTGAGATGTCTGCAAGGAGAAAACATATTTTAATGCCACCTTTTACATGTACAGTGTAAACTGGAAATGAAATGCTTGTTTGCCCTTTTTTAAAAACAATTAATTATAGTATAGAGGGGAAATTCAGACTGAAAGAGACAAAATCATACCGATTTACCTGTCTCCCTTGAAAAAGTGAAATCTTTTAAACTTTGGCATTCTCTTTGTTTTATTTTTAGGTGATGGGTGAGCTGAGAAGCTGGTGAAGCTTGCATGAGATACTTCAGCAGCATTGTAGTAGCCCAGATGAAATAGGCATGTCCTAAGATGGCAATAGATCTGGAGTATGAACCAGCCTACAGAAGCGAGATGATGCCAGATTTGTGAGTCTCTGTGGCTTGATGGCTCTCCCTTAACGCTGTCTCTAAACCAAAGCCATCATCTTACCAAAGCAATAAAGGAATGGTGCACAGCTTGATTACAGAATGCTCTTTCCAAGGAAGTGAACTGTGAAGGAAGGACTCATGAGTTTTGATCCCAGGGGCTTGGAGAGCATCCCTGGTAAGTTTATTAAGTATTTTATAGTACATAAAATGTATAGTACTGTAGCAACACTCTTAAATTTTACATGTATGTAACAATGCACTATTACTGGCGTTTACCCTTTCAGATGGCTGCTCCAATGAGCACATTCCTGAGGTGGAGCTGGTGAGCATGCTGGAAGAACAGCTGCCAGATTACAAGTTACGAGTGGACTCTCTGTACCTGTATGAAAAGCCAGACTGGATCCAGCCCGCGCCTTGCCATGGCCGGCTGCCGGAGGTCGCGTCTCCGGCTCGTGAGGAGGACTCCTTCCGTTACATGAGTCAGTCGGGTTTTATTTCCCCAAATACTAAAGATAAAAAATTTGGATACGCAGTTAATGTTAATGTTTGGAAATGGTCAAATGTGGAAAATTTTGGATAAGTGGAAGAAAAGGCTGAGTTCAGGGGAAGTGCTTGTAGTTCAGGACTGCAATTCTAGTGGCTGACTTAGGATGTCCCATGACTGTCTGATCATCAGATTACACACTGAAGTAAGAATGGGAACATGTGATAGTGGAAAAGAGACAGGAACCTAGAATTCTGCTAGAAGAGATGTAATACAAGAGGTATGAGTGTGCAGCATTCTGTTTTCAGGAATGTTAACAGTGCTGTGGTTGATTTGGTGATGTTCCCCTGATGTTTTGTTTCAGCAATGTTTGTGAAGTGCTGTCAGTGGTTTCTTCTGGAGATAGGAAAGAAATGAATGGCAGATAGGTGGGTACTAGATCAATGTTGATCGCTGCCTTCCAGTTCTGAAAATACTAAGTAACTTATTCCTAAACCTATCAAATGATAAAGAAGAAAATGGACAGCTTCAATCACATGAAGAAACCTTTAATATGTTGAAAAGTAAATGCATAGAAAGTTGCTGAAAGAACTAAACACTTACTTGCTTGTAGATTCTAAATGTTTTCATGTGAGGAGAATGCACTGTAGCCTCTTCAGAGAAATCGGCAAGTCCTGTTTCCTCTGTATATTGGAACTATTGGAACAAACCACATAGAAGAGTGAACTCATTATTTACATACAATCTGTAGTGATTACCTCTTCCTTGTACATGCCACCTCTAAAAGGGGGGTTTTTGTCATTGTTCTTTGTACTTTAAGCTTCCCGAGGGTGCATAGCAAAGGAGTAAGAAAGACTAAAACAACACCTCTCAAGAATGCAGTACTCAGCAATTTAGAGTGATCTAGTTATGAGTTGACCTTGCAGGCCTTGAACTCTTTTAACTGTGGAAAGTAATTGGAAAGCCACTTCATGTTTATTGCTCAGTTTGTTTCTGATAACAGTATTGCAAGCATAAATGACTTTATAGTCGAGTGAATGCTTTTGTAGTTCACAGGAAGCAGTTGTGTAGTTGATGGGGTGTGTACTTGCCTCTGAGTGTTAATTACAAAGAGATGGGATCAGAGTCTATCCATGCTGGATGGAGCTTGACATGAAATGGGGCTCTGCCAAAGCTTTCTGCTCAGCACCTCACCTGTGACAAAACACAGGGCTCCAAAGGACCTTCAGTCAGCGTGAGCATGCATTCTCAGCTGCAGGGAGAGGGAGGGGTTTCATGAAGCCTGTTGTGTATTATTTAGCTGTCAAGGTACTGCAGAAAGGGCTGTTTTCCTATTTCGCCTAGAGGGGAGTTCTTTTCAAATAGAGAAGGTGTCCTGTAAAAACAATAAAGTGCTTGTAGGAGTTTTTTAAGCAGTTTTATAAGCTATAAATGGTTTCTTGTAACAATGACTGAAATTGAATTAAAAGATAGCAGTTAAGCATAACATCTAAAACTAATTCTTGTGTTATTTAAGAACACTTTTGTAACTGCTGAGTCATATAAACTCAAGCTAAACATGGTTTATGTTTCTCCTAGAAATTGTCCAGACATTGGTTACACTTGAAATCATAGTAGCTTTTTTGAGACTAGTAACCTACAGGGACATACTGAGGAGGTCCAAGACAAATAGAGATACAAATCAAATTCTAGTTATAATTATTGTTAAATAATTTGTTAGGTGAAATTTTAATTTTTCCTTGTTGCCTGGAATTGGGAATAAATGTGAGATGAAGCATGACATTTAGCTCTCTATCTTCTCCCCCTGTATATGTTTGGAAACATTTTTATAACTTTTTCCAAGACAGAATACTAAACATATGGTTTTATGGTTTGAATTTGTAGTTGAGAAAAAAGTCCCAAAACAACACAGCAGTTATTGCACTTGAGCTCCTCCTCTTTTATGGTTGCTGCTGCCTATAAGAAGGGCTGTCCCTTAACCTGTTGGGTTCACACTGTGGCAGTGTTTTCAGTGAGGTGGAAGAATATTTTCTGCTTCAACTGGGCTAGCATAAGAAATCCTGAATTACAAAAGATCTCTCTTTGGAGCTACTTTGTACATGTGAATAAAGGGTCATGGCACAACCTAACAAGAATTTTAACCAAAATGAGGAGTTGCTTGTAACTTCTGCTTGGCAAGGTGAGTATTGCACCTGCATGTGTTCTCAAGAGAGAATTCTAATAAACTGTGGATAGTTTTGATCCTGTACTGAGAGAAAATACTGAGATTTATATAGAACTAAGTTTCAAAGCTGTTGGTTCTGTGATTTTAGTTATCAGAGTAAAGATATTTGCTCTTGATCTTAGGAACTTACCTACCTGAGTAACCTTGTATGGAGTTAGTGTAAATTTTTATTAAAGGGACTGGATAGAAACTTGTAACTTGAAATCACCTTCTAGGAACAGTTAGCACAGGAGAGCTGGCTATAATATTCTGCCTGTCGTAGCTGTAATTTAGTTATGTATGTGCAGTCAATTTTCCAAATACTAATAAACTAGATGAGTTTGGAGTCCCCTTTCAGCAGCCAGTATCAGCAACCAAGCAGTACAGTAAAATTGTCCTCCAAATGCATTTTATGCTACTGATAGAGATGTACTTTAAATTTAGTAGGGAGTTTCTATTTTTTCCCTGCTCAGGAATACAATTAGTAAGTGACAGTGCTATAAGTTCAAAGCTCCTTCATGCTTAAACAACATCTGTTGGGGTCTTGTGTCTACTGATCTACTTGATGGAAAAGCATTTGGTTTGTTACTTCAATGTATTTTTCTTTTAAGCTTTTGGAGAAACTGTAAAACCTTTCCTTCTGTGTTGTTCTTCCTGTTCTCCTGTCTTTCAAGATTACAAAAAAGTTTCTTTTGCTATTAAAATGCAACTTGGTTTTGATCTTAGCATAGCTGTAGTGTTATGCTTTAAAAGGTTAATTGTGAGCATTATGTATGTAAAGGGTATAGACAGCTTATGTAACATATGTAAATAAAGTTAGTGTGCACTTCAGCTTGGCACTTAACTATCTCATAACTAAGTCTGCAGTCCTCAATAAAACAAACAAAGAAAAGAACTGATAATCGATACCACTGTGAATTCAGAGTACGAATGAGATTTAAACAAGGTAAAAGAGCGAAGGAAATCTTCAGATCAAATCCATAGTAATCTCATTTGGCAGTTCAGTGATGATGGAATTAATTTCAAAACAGGTTTACTTAAGCCTTCAGCTGAAGCAGATACTTCTGTAATTTTTAAATTTGTACTGCTGCCTTTTTCACTTTAGTGATCCTGACTTCATAAAGCAAAAATAGCAAATTGCCATTGTTGAGCTTAGCACAAACGTTCATCACCTCATAGAGAGATGTATAATTCTGCTTCTGAAGGAAATTATGTTTAAAAGGTTCCCTAAAAGACCTAAGAAAGTATTAATAGTGAAAAAACCATGTTTGCACATGCATTTATTTTTTGATTGTGGTAGATGCATGCCAGAAAACCACCTGTTTCCTTACATTTTAATTCTTTCTCCTCTTTGTTCTCTTTTTCCCCTCCATATCTTTCATTACCTGTCACTCTAGCTCTTATTGAACTTCCTTCCTCCTCCTTGGATGGATCTCACAAATTTGCACAAGGTAATTAAGATGCCTTTGTTACTGCCAACTTCTTTTTATCAGGACATGAACTAGACCAGACCAATGCTTTGCAGTTTTAGCACTGTGTTTTGTTCAGAGGTGTCACAAATTCTTCATGCTTTGCTTATTCCTCACTCATCCTGTTTGTCCAATCCTACTGTTTCTCAGTTTTTTAATAGTTTCACAAACTCTTCAAATATTGGAGTCACTTGATTACTAAGATAGTATTTACTGCTACATTTAAAACACAGATATATATTATTTGATTTCTTCTTAATTGTTTCCAAGATGGTCAAGCCCTTAATAAATGCATTTTCATGACTAGTCTCAGGGGTCTCCATAGTTCCTGTGTAGAGCTGTCACACAGCCTAGTGGGAATTTTGCTTCAGGATTAAAGTATGTGTTCAGCTGTATTTGGATATGCTTCCTCCTCTCCCCAGCGAGCTGGAAGATTCAATTGCTTAGCTGTATTCAAAAAGTTGCTCTTTGGAGTTTTTTCTCTTCTTTCTAAATTTGAAGGATGTCTGAGCACCTCAAGTCTTAGTTAACATTGCTGAAAGGTGTAAATGTTCAATACCTCATTTATCAGTCTCCCAAATGAGTATTGTTTCACATTTCTGAAGAGGCATTTTCATGGCCTTTGCTAGCTTCAGCAGAGTATATAGTGTATTTGTGTATATAAACAATGCCCTCTGAGTTCAGCTCTCCCATTTCCCACATCTTCTTGTCATCCCTTCAATAAAATAAGCATGTTTGTCTCTCTTAGTTCTTGGCACAGACAATGTGGAGCAGAAAGACTACGGTGAAGCTGAAGTGGTGAAACGTCTTTTAGCTGAGGTATGCTTGTCTCTCACGCTGTGTTAATACACTCGAGGGAATTTATTTGAGGGAGGGTGTTGTTCAGCTGCTGACTATTTTGATTCTCTTCAAGAGCTGCTTATCAAACATATGGGTAATGATAAGCTTCCCATTTGCTTGCACCACCTCAGAAACAAAATTTAACAAAACTATGGGCACCCATGAAGCCAGTGGGTATAAGAAAGGAACAGCTTTCTTCTGATTTCTGCTGCTCCTCTGCTTCTACCCTTTCACCACTGTTTAAGCTGAGCATTCTGTTCTGGAGACTGTCACTGGGAAGTCCACATGCCTAAGTAAATGTGACTTTTGTGTGTGTGTATGATTCAACAGAGCCCACATAATCTTTGCACTCAGAACAAAACCCAAAACTGTCCCCAGGTTTGGTGCTTTCCCCTCTTGTTACTGCAAATGGCTGTGGAAGAGAATATGCTGTGTCAAAAACACAGTTATGGATCTGTTCTGGATCCAAGTGATGAAGCATTAATAATTTTCTAATAGTGTTGATCCAGTTGAGAGTGAAGGGGCATCTCAGAGTAGTGATGCACTGAGCAATATCTAGGAGAATCTAAAGCTACTCTGAATTTAAACCTTACGTGATCAAAAGGAAACAGCTTTTCACATTTTGTGAGCAGAAAGATCGGGACCTGGAACTGGCAGCACGAATTGGACAAGCCCTCCTTAAGCGAAACCATCTGTTGATGGAACAGAATGAAGCACTGGAAGAACAGTTAGGACAAACTCTAGACAGAGTAAGTGGTCACTTTTCTTTCTTTTTTCCTTTATTTAGATTTTTTTTTCCATTTTTTTCTTTTTTTTTTTTCCATTTATGTTGGTGGTAAGAGGATTACTAGAAATACATCATTTCATGGTGATTGGTGCTCTCAGAGTGCAGAAGTGTGCTTAGATGTCAGTCTCCTAATCATCGTTCAATCGCTTTTTGCAGTCCAGGAATTAAATAAGAAGACAACATAATGTAATGGCTGAGAAATTATGATAATATTAGATATCATTAGGGTGTATCAGACCATCGGTCTGATTTCCCACAGTTAAACTAAAAATGGACTAATACAAGTCAAAATAAGACATTGGTATCTGACATGAGCTGTTAAATAACTTCCACAGCTGAGGAAACAGACAGAAAATGAGCTGATTAATGGGGTGCTTACACTAAGAGTAAACAAATGAATAAATAAAACATAATGAAAAGTGAATTCTGATAAGGATCTTCTCTCCATCTCTTCCTGTAAGCACAAACTCTTGATCTAACCTTTTCTTTTTCTTTCTTAAAAAAAGAATTAAATAGTTGACAAATGACCCTATGGTCAACAGATGTAGTGTAAGCTACAGTGAAATGGATTCAGCTGTTTGTATAAAACAGTATGCTGGTAACAAGGATGTACTCAGTATCAGCTGTAGGACAGCATAAACTTAGGTATTCATATAAAAATGTAGATAGGCAAAATAGATTCTATCTAAATGAAATCTGTCTCTTCTTTTGTTTTCAATTGTCCTATGGGTCGCTTAATTTGCAGACTGGAGGGTACCACTCAGTACGTGTAGATAGTTGTCTCTCAATCCTTTTCTCCAGAAACTCAACAATTCAGAGTAATGGCCAGAATCAAAATGATAGTTAGCATGTTAAAATGAAGTAATGTATCAAGGCAGCTGGAAAATGATTTTACAGTAAACTATTTAAAAAGTAGGTTCTGTTGTTCATTTTTGTGGTGTCTTGAATTTTCAAGTCTCCCTTGCAGTGAAAAATTATGGTTTTGCCAACTTTCTGTGAAATAAATGGAGGTGTGAGCTATTCAGGAGCAGTTCTAGAGGCTGCATAAATAATACAGTATGATATTGTGTATGTAAAGTGGTGGTGACCTTCACTTGTCCTAGGTTAACCAGCTGCAGCATGAGCTGTCAAAGAAGGATGACCTGCTGCGAATTGTTTCCATCGCTTCTGAGGAGAGCGAGACGGATTCCAGCTGTTCCACACCGCTGCGTTTCAACGAGTCCTTCAGTGTCTGCCACGACCCATTGCAGCTGGATGTCCTGCAGGACAAGCTCCGGGAGCTGGAGGAGGAGAACCTGGCTCTGCGATCCAAGGTACACCCGGCAGAGGGCGTGTGCTGGGAGTGAAAGGAATCGGGGGGGTCAAAATCCAGCGTGAGGGGTTCTTTGAAGCACATGGTTGTTTTGTGTCCCTGTATGCAAGTCATTCCTGAGCACGTCCCCTCCATCCTTCTGTTCGCTTCATCCCTCATTGTCTACAGAGTTCTCTAGCACTGTGTTCTCAGTGCAGTGGTCATACATGAGAAACCATAGGATCATACGTAAGTACAAAAGTACTTGGACACATCAGGCCCTCAAGCTCATGCAGTTTGTTTTGGTATAAATCTCACTGCAATGAGCAGCAGTATTTAAGGAATTCCATTCTGTTGCCATTGTTTTTGTCAGAAGATATTGAAGGGTCAATAAGCTTCCACTTAAATTATTTTAAAGACACACTTAGTTGTGACTATGTGATTAGTTTCGCTATTTTAACTGGTCTCTTGTGTGTTTACAACTTGAATACAGGCACTAGATGTGCCATTAGAAGGATAGAAACTAAATGGCCAGACAAAAAATGGCTATAAAATGGAACCAACAGCAAAGGTTCCAAGAATTGGAATCTGTGGATGCAGTGTCTTTTCTCTGGTAGTGAAGACTGGACCTTGTAAAATAGGACATTGTTTAAAATTGGGTGCTTTTGTTGCCTTTTAGAAAAAGGGGGTGTTTGTGAGAAAGGTGAGGGTTGTTTATTTTGTATGTGTGTTTTGATTTTTTTTGTGAGCTTTTCCCAATAAAGGCTTGTTATACCGGTACCAGACTAGATTGTTTTGTTTGTTTGACTTTAATGTCAACAAAATACACTTCTACCCTTGTTTTGTCTCCGAACTACTCAGCCTGAGATGCACATTCTTCCTAAAACTCCCTAAGATCAACTGGATGCGTTAGTAGTGCTGTAGGACAAGAAAGAGAAGATCAGATTGCCTTTATTTTGCTCCTGAGCCTGTATATGATTGCACAAGTTTACAGACCAGCCAGAGCTTAATCATTCTGTGGTGTAACATAACCTTCAGTGACTTGAAATAGCCTCAATTGCAATGAGCCTCTATTTGCTTTTTTATTTCTTTTCGTGTGACAGCACTATATAAAGAAGTGCATTTGCCTGCACTTGTATAAATGTACTGTTTACTGGGGTAATCTTCAAAACCATTAGCTGAGTTTTACACTGTGAGTCCCTTACTGGCAAACAGTCCTAAGTATAAATTTAGCACAGACAAGTCTGTGCTAAATTTAATATTACCATCCTCACAATCAAAAGAGAAATGGGAATCTAGAGTGCTTATATTGCTTAGATATGTTGTGATACTCAGTCTCTGGCCCAGAAAATGTAGTCTAAATACACAAGTTGGGAATATGGAGAAAAGCTGTTCTAGCAAGAGCTTTTCAGTGCCATAAGAGAGTTGGGTAATATCAGTCAGTTTTCAAGATTTTTTTAACTTAAGTTTTTTGAAGCAAATTGCTTATTACTGATTTCTGTCTTGGTTCACTTTCCCTACCAAATTACATCTTTTTGCAAAAATTTTTTATTAGAGCCAAGAGATCTTTGTTCATATGTCTGTCTGTCACTCAAAACACCTGTAAAATTCTGGGGATCAGGTTATGATGGAAAACACATGGAATTTTTAAAGAGGGGAGGCTCTTAAGTTGCAAGAATTTGAAAAGTAAAAATTTATAATGTTACAGATAAACTGAAATTGTTATTGATAAAGGAATAATTTTCTCAAAGGCTTGCCATCTGAAGTCAGAAACCATTACATATGAAGAGAAGGAGCAGCAGCTGGTCAATGACTGTGTCAAAGAACTCCGTGAGTATCAGGCTGTATTTTGCAGTGGCAGGATGGTAGGTGAAATACCTAGCGCCTACACTTTTAGTTAACCCTGAATCCAAAAATGAGCTTCAGTAATTTATGCCAATCATTGAAGTCTTGCCCTTTGCCCAAGTGCAAGGTTGTTTCTGTATTTCATTAAGTTTCACTCTGGCATTGAAATTCAGCTCTGCGTGTCATGTTTCGAAGGGGAAAATTAACACAAAAGGTAACATCCATAAACTCCCTGAACTGAAGCCTGCAGACACTAGAAAATCAACAAAATATTCTTCTTTTGTATTCAGCACACTTGACACTGAACTGGATCAGTGTATAGACTTTTAAAACTGTGAACACATTAGTTTTAAAATATATGACATGAACCAAAGCATTTAAATTAGCAAGTGGCTTAATTTATCTAGAGCAGTTGTTTGTATTTGCTTTGGGGACTGCTTATTTGCAAAGAATTGCAGCTACTCTTACATAAATGCATGCTAAGTATTCTGAAACAATAAAGAACAATACCTTTTTTTTTCTGTAGTCATTTGATGTTTACTACTTCCTTGATGCATAATAACCTTAAATGATATTTAAGATTATTTTTTTCTATACAACCACCATAAGACTGGGTTACTGCTTTATTTTTCTTGTTACAGATACATAAAATACTATGAATTGATACTTAGTTGGTTAATTTACTCTGATCCCACTGAGAAAATACGCATCTTTTGCAAATAGGAGTTAGTTCAAATTTGCTCTTCTGTTTTCCTTCAGTGAGAGTGTCTGTGAGTTCACTTTTTTATTCAAATCTATAGCATGAGTAGGCATGCTAGGTAACTTAGACTCACAGAAAGAATCTTCTCCTAAAGCTGTGCTGCCTACAGCTTTAAAATTTGCATTTTCAGGAAAAAGGTATCTGGCTGAGCTTAAATTCCCCCAGGCCCATAAGCAAGGCCTTGTTCTGCAGTAAATGTGTGAGGTACAGCAAGCTCTAAAGATGTAGTGTGACCTTTATGCAAGATTGATCAGACTTTCTTATGACTTTGCAATGCTTTCAGGGCAAGTGTACAAACAAGGCCCAACTGCATAAAAACACTTCAGCTCTTGGAGTTGCTTTGTCATCTCACTTTGTGAAGTGCTTGCTAAAAGGAAAAAAAAAAAAAAGAATCAGGGAATTGTATTCAGTGGATGTTTGGGGAACAGATAGTGCGTGACCAGGATCAAGAGTGTGTGTTACAGCTGACAAGGTTCAACAAAATGCTTTTGCTTACAATGGTAATTAATAACAAGATTAATTCAGAACCAGGCTTTTCCAGCATATTCCAAGTCTGGCCTTGGTCATGAGTCATTATGTCATTAGAAATTGTTTTATTGTGGTCATTTCACATACTAGTCGTGTGTATTTCCGCATGCTTAGTTCTTAATATGTTACACCTGCATTTGAAATTAACTCTTTTTCCTCCTCCTCCCCACTGTTAGTCTTTTCCTTATGGATGTTCTAAGGCACCTACTTTTGTGAATTGATTTCCTAAGAGTATTGCTGGTTTTGCAGATCGTTGTTGACTTTCACTCATCCTTTCTTGGGTTTAGGTTTCATTTGGGGTTTTTTTTTTTTGTGGGGAAAGGTCTTGGTTAAGTTCCTTTTGTGTTTTGCAGGGCAAACAAATGCTCAGATTTCCAGAATAACAGAGGAGTTGTCAGAGAAGAGTGAGGAGGTGATTCGCTACCAGGAAGAGATCTCGTCCCTTTTGTCCCAGATTGTTGATCTTCAGCATAAGCTCAAAGAAGTAAGGAAATGCTGATAAAGTGTCCACGTGAGCACAGGTGTCTGTGCAGCGTGTGCATGCCAGTGCTTACAGCAGACAAAAACTGACTTGGCAAGCCACAGGGTTGCACTGCAAAAGAGTGGCTGTTCCAGGAAAGCCTGGCAGAGGATCATTCTCTTGGGGAAATCAGCTGAGAAAATGATGAGCACCTTTTTGTGCTTTCAGAATGTGATTGAGAAGGAGGAGCTGAAACTTCACTTACAAGCCTCCAAAGATGCTCAGAGACAACTGACAGCAGAGGTACTGAAGACTTCTACAACATACATTTAGATAAATGTTTGGGATACAATACAGGAGAAAGAAAACAAAGAGTGGGAACTCTACTGCTTTTTAATTATGTAGGATTTTAATCTTTCATTGTGTTATATCATATGATTGGAGGAAAAGAATAATTATTTTACTGAAGCCTACAGCAATATTTTTGTAGTTCACAGGAGTATAAAAGGCAAGGAGTGTGTTTCAGATAGGGAGGTCTTACTATTCTTAGTTATGAGAGCAAGAGTGCTTTAGTGTGAATATTGCTGATTATATCAATAGTATTGTGGCTTACTAGATTTTAAGGCAGTTCTTTTTTTTTGCTTCTTTTGCATCAGTAGTTAGTGTATTTGCATTTTTTCAGTGTATTTTCTTTTGAATTTCATCATACTTTTTCCTCTTTAGAATCTTTGTGCTTTGTCACTAACACCACTACGGATGCTATGCTGACTGTTGTCCATTCCAGTTGTTCCAGTTGTGGGCATGTGCCCTGCAGCTGGAAGAATCTTACAGTGTTGAGTCAGCCATTCTAGGTTACTGTAGGAGTTCATTCAGTTTCACTCTGTCTTCTCTCTGAAGAGATCATGTGATGGCTTCTCTTCTCTCCCAGCTCCATGATCTGCAGGATCGGAATGCAGAGTGTCTGGGGATGTTGCAGGAATCCCAGGAAGAAGTGAAGTTGCTGCGCAGCAGAGCCAGATCTGTGGCTTGTCTCTGCCACCCACAGTCCTGTGGAGCATTTCCTGTGGTAACTAGCACCTCTAGCGTGGCACACACCAGCTGGCACACACAGCTGTGGCAGTGAGCAGCTCTAGGAGCACAACAGCCTTTGCAGGAGCTGCAGCCAGAACTGCTTTGTTGTAGGCAAAGGAGCTGATCTGTTGATTTTTCAATTCTTCAATGTGTACACTTGTGAGAAATTTAGGAAATTAGTTAGGAAACTAACTGTTCACTTGACATATTGTGACACTGCAATTATTTTTCCTTTTTATGTTCCATTTCTGTTTAATAAGGGAATTGGCATGCTCTGTAGCTTATGCTCAGTTTTGCTGGTGTCTTGTTTGATGTTGGTGTGAATTTTATAACTCAGCAGTGTCCCTTTAAGAAACACAGCATCTCACGTACTCAGAATATCTGGGAATTCTTCAGGTTTTGGTTGGTTGCCCTGTGTGTACAGAATCAATCAGGTACACTTGTAAGAAGTGCTCTTAAAATTGTAGCTTAACTAAAGCAGAGTACATAAAGAAACAAAAAGCAGATGTTGCTAATCAAAACTGAACCCATCCTGATTACACATGGATGTAGTTATGGTGGAAAACTGTCCCACATGCCCTTCCCTCAGAGGCAGAAGAGTTTGTCCAAAGCATACCAATACTAGGCAAACAAATGCAGATTGTTAAAAGTAATTTTTACAGATATTTTCTGCTAAAATTGTCAGAAGGAAGACTTGAATAACTATTTGTCAACTCTTATGGTTTCCATTTTTCTATAGGATTCCCTTGCAGCAGAAATTGAAGGGACAATGCGGAAGGAATTGAGTCAGGGTAATGACTCTGCTCTCTCCAAGCAAAAGTATGTTTTCAGATCTCTGTGTGCTATTTTGATATTTATCTAATTAAGGTGAAACTGATTTCTGGGACTCCATATAGTCCCTCTATAATGTTTTCATTGTTAAAAAAAAAAAGGTTTATAGTATTCGGTAATCTTTTCAATTTTGAAACCTGCTGTTCTTATTTGATTCTGTGAAGAAGCTGGGAATTGCTGAAAGGGTGTTATTTTCTTCTTTAATTTGTGAGATTTTTTGATCCAGATTCTCTGATGAACAGGACTAGTTTTATCTCTTTTAATGCTTCCAGAAAAATTGCTGGACAAATTACATAGCTGAAAGACACGTAACAGTTTTTAAAACCCTGAAGACCTGTTCCTGGATCGCATAATTCTGAGCGAGAAGTAGTAAACCAAATGTGTGTTTCTGAAAGCACATACAGATTAAATAAATAAAATATATACTTCTGACTAGTCTAAAGCAGTTATCTGTAGAGGTTCAGGTCTTTCAAGTAAAGAAGTGGTAATTCCGATACTTAATAGAGTAGATCTGAAGACATGAGTGTTTTAGGCAGTCACGTTTTTCTGAACGTCTTTTTCGTGAGGTCTCTGCAGACTTTTCAAAGTTTATTTTTCAGAGATTTTTCTTTATTACATCATTTTGCTTCTAGAAACCACGTCTGTTGGCTTGTCTTTTCTGCAGGGATCAACAGAAACGAGTGTTTGACACTGTCAAGGTTGCTAATATCATCCGTGGCCGCTCCTGTTCCTTTCCTGCCCCGTTGCCAATCCCTGGATCAAACCGCTCGGGTGCTGTGATGACAGCAAAGCCCTTCCAGTCCGGCGTGCACCACTTGGAGAGCCACGCACAGATGGCACCGGGGAGCAGCTCTGAGAAGAATTTGAAGTAGGAAGCACAGCCTGTTACCTTCTGAAAAGAACTGATTCAAAACTAAACTCAGACTGGACTTCTGCTGTGTGACAGAGGAATAGTTAATTTAATAGGTTTAATATCTGTTACTATTTGATGTTTCTGACAGAGACGCTCACAGTCCTGGCCAGCCGGGGACCTCTGGAGACAATGACCTGGTCACAGCTCTGCACAGGCTCTCCCTGCGCCGTCAGAACTACCTGAGTGAGAAGCAGTTCTTCGAGGAGGAGTGGGACCGAAAAATGCATTTGCTGGCTGAGCAGAAAGAAGAGACTAGTGGCTGCAGTACACCAACAGAAAACTCCTTTTCCCCAAGTACAAACTCGGAATTCACAGATCTCTCTGCCAGCTCTAGTAATCTCCGTGTTCTCCTACCAGAGAAGCTGCAAATTGTCAAACCCATTGAAGGTACGAGGATGATCTTCCTTCTCTCATTAGCAGAAAAGGATTTTATATTTGCCAGCTAAATCACGTGTGTATAGCTAGGGATGATGTGCAGTACCAGGAAGCAGTAGTATTTGGTAGGCTCCATGCGAGCAAGCTCATCAGCATCACTTTCTGTTTGGCTTTCCTGGAGGGTGCTAAATGTTGGGCTGCTTCTTGGCATTGCCATCCAGTGGATGTTGGATCAGAAGGTGTGGGCAGAAGGTTTTCATAATGCATTCCTGTAACTCAATACAGTAATAGGTAATGGGTCTCTGAATCTCTTGTCTTTTGTCACACCAGGATCTCAGACCCTTTTTCATTGGCAGCAGCTTGCTCGACCCAACCTAGGCACCATTCTTGACCCAAGACCAGGTGTTGTTACTAAAGGCTTTACCCCTCTGTCTGATGATACTGTGCACCACATCTCTGACCTGGAGGAAGATGATGAGGAAGAGGGTGAAGGAGGTATAACATTTCAAGCACAACAGTCCTTCCCAGAGGAAAAGAAATGTGCATTGGCAAAGCCAGTGGCAGGGATTTTCCTGCCACCTGTCACTTCAGCAGCAGTACCACTCACTGGTAAGTACCACTACTGTTTCTCCCTGATTCTGTTTAGCAGTGTCCTTTTCTCTGTGAAAAGTATTTTACTATGTGGTAATGCTGTCTTTTCTGGTTTTGTTCTTTACTTCAAAAAAAAAGGACTCAAAAAAATAAGCAGTGATAATAACATTGTCTTAAACTTTGATTCATTCTTGTATGTCTTTATTTTTACCCTCAATGGATGTAAATTCCTCACACTGCAGCCTCAAATCCAGGGAAGTGTCTGTCTTCAACAAATTCCACATTTACCTTCACTACCTGTAGGATCCTTCACCCATCTGATGTCACTCAAGTTACTCCCAGGTATGAGGACTGTTAACGTCCTAAATGTTGCTCCATAGGATTAAACAGTTACTTTCTGGCTTTTGATACATGGACCAGTTTTAAAAAATACTAAGGCAGTTAGGCAACATGTAGGATGTTACTAATAAAAGTATTTGTAATTACAAGGGGAAACTTGGAATTCTCTAGGGTGAGAGTTAAAACAGGTTAAAGTAACTTGAAGTAAAACTAAGTCTTAAGTAGCAGATGCCTTGTATCATATAGCTTTTGTGGAAAAAAGGAGTCCATGATAATTTATTTTCTTATTCTGATATATATTTTTTTAAACTAACTGGACAAGTAATATCTAATAGAGTACAGGTGACCACAGAAGGTAAATTCATTGGTACTTTGCAGAACAATAATTCTGAGTACTGAAGCTTTCACAGCTAATCGCAATAGTTTAAGTTTTTCTTACGTCTTCTGTATACTAAAAGGCACATGAAGAGCAGGCATAAAAATGTCTAATGTGTGTTTATTCTCTGTTTAATTTTTATTTCCTTTCAGCTCCATGGGTGCTCCATTTTCACTGGGGAATACTGGCAGCAGTACTGGAAACTCAGTAGCGAGCACTCCAGCCATTCCTTACAGACTCAGTATTGGAGAATTCCTCACCAACAGAAGAGACTCAACTACTATCAGCAGCACAAGCAGCCTGGCTAAACTTTTGCAAGAACGAGGCATCTCTGCCAAGGTTTACGACAGCCCCATGTTAGAAAAACTGCCTTTGCTGCCACCCCCTCGAACTCTGCCCATTCCTTCTACTCCACCAAATTCTCCTTCGCGTTCACCTTGTCCTTCCCCTCCTCTGTTTGAGCCTCGAGTGCATCACTCTGAGAATTTCCTGGCTTCTCGACCAGCAGAAACGTTCTTGCAGGAAATGTACGGCGTGAAGGCCTCCCGTACCGTCCCAGACGTAGGGCAGCTGAAGATGAGCCTCGTGGACAGACTGAAGAGGCTGGGCATTGCCAGGGTGATCAAGCCCCCTGAAACACAGGACCATGGCAAGAATCAGGGGCCTGAGGTTGGCTTGCAGAGGCAGGACTCAGCTGGGTTTTTAAGTGCAGGTAGCAACTTAATGGCAGGACTGAGAAGAAACCAGAGTCTTCCAGCCATGATTGGAGCACTGGGAGCTCCTGTTTGCACACAGTCATCAAAAATGGGTATACTAAAGGAAGACTAAGTGGCCTGAAAGGTGTTTGACTTAGAGCACAGTAAATAATTGGAGGGATGAACATTCAGTACAGGGATTGTTAGGTGTGTTACAGAAGAGTTGGAGAAGGCATGTGCATGTTAAAATGTGGGAGAGACAGGCGTTGGGACCGAGGAGCAAAGGAACATTGCTTGGGTTTAAAGAAGAATGTTTTTGTGGAAGATAGAAAGGTAAAACCAAAGCTTTATTTCAAGACCCCCTTCAGCATCTTGTCTTAATTTAGTCAGAAGTAAAGACTATTGTAGACATTTTCAGTGTTTTAACCCTTTAACCTGTATGTGTAGGTATTTTATTTTCTCTACCATACATTCATAGTATTTACTAGTGTTTGCAGTCAGGCTACATCATTTAAATATAATACTTTATATAACAATCAGTCTGACCAGCATTATCAGCCCAAGTTCCTCTCTGTAGCAAACAAGTATGAAAACTTGGAATTTTTTTTTTTTTAATTATTCTATTTTCCATTTCAGAAACTGTGCTGTTTTGAAGTCCTCCTCACTTTGAAGCAGGAGGGAGAACCTTTAGCTCTGTGTAAGAAAGTAATACTTCAGTTTACAAACAGGATTTATGTTTTGAAAGAGTGTAATTGAGTTAGTGAGGTATTAACAGAAGTTAGTTTCTTTCCAGAGCTTGTGAACAAAGCACACAGAGAAATGTGCAATAAATAAGAATTAAGAAGCAGCAAAGTGTGTATTGGGGTGCAAACATCAAGCTAAGAAATCTTTCCAAAGTGTAGTGTGCATCTATTTAAATGAGGATAGTTTTGTGCACACACACACAAATATCTCAGGCACATTTAAGCATTGCAAAAGGAAATAAACCCAAGGTGCTTGATTCAGGGTTTCTTTTTAAAGACTTAAATGGAGAGCATTTACTTCAAGGAAAGTGTTGGAAGTTGAGAAAACTGCCTCTTGTCTTGCCAAGTACACATTCTGTATATTTGAGAGATCTCCAGTAAACTTCATGCCTTTCATTCATTTATTTCTTGTTTTAAGCAGGATTTTGTTTAAAAGATTTCATTAAGAGCAAAATTTGCCAGTCTCTGTGTAGAAGCAGGAAGAAAAAGCTGGTGTTCTCTGTGGCATTTTAATAAATATTGAAATCTAGTGATCAGTGAGGGAGTGTGGTTCTCAACATAGCTGAGGCAGACTTTCCAACTCAAAAAAGAACTTCATTTTAGAAATCTGGTTTCTGAGTGTTAATCATCAAAATATTACTGCCCATGCTGCTTTTTTGATTCCTTCCTGTCCAAGGTTCTAATCATAAGCAAACAATCTACAACAGATGTTTTGTGTAACTTAAGAAAAAGTTGTCTTTGCTACTGACCTGAACAGAAACAGCTTCTTAGTCTTTATGTAAATTTTCACTGTACCTATCAACATTATAAAGTGATCTGTTTCCATACAATTAGATTAAACAGTTGAGTGTACCTTGCCTGTTACCATGTAGGTGGGGTATAGCTGGCAGCTGTCTGGGGCTGTGATGCATCAGTGCAATTCCGCTGATCTGCATTTGCTGTAAGGCACCTCCTCCATAATCAGCACGCTCGTTGCTGCAGGGGTGAGTGGAATAGGGCAGGAAAAGAAAGCTTCTTAAGCTTGTTTATAGGAAATTTGTAACGTGGCCTTTCTGATTGTGCAGTTCTGTAGATCCTGTGATGACTCTTTGATATTTTTTTTGTAAAAGGAAAAGGAGTAACCACTTCAAACTTGCACAGGGATTCTTAGCAGAAGCTTGTCTGTCAGCAGCGCACAGAAATATTCAGGAACTCCTGGAGTTGCCTTTTGCTCTCTAAGCAAAATATTACACTTACAAAAGGTGAATTTTATTTAAAAGACTATATACGGGTTAATTTTGTTTTTTAAATGAAAAATATTTAATTTTTTCATGTAAGTATTTATGTTTGTATGTACTTAGCTGTGCATGGTGTCTCGCCTAGCTACAAAAGTAAGAGTGAAAGGAGGGAGTGCAATGTTAGTCTCCAGTGACCCGAGATGGGTGTGCCTGCTGTGTATCTGTAACTTCCAGGGAAACGAGTCAGCAAAAGCTTAGACAGTTTGGTATCAACAGAGAAGTGTGTAGCATGTCAAAAGTCCATCCATTTTATGTGTTTATTGTAGGAATGCCTAGTTACAGATAAATTTTTGAAGGTATTACACTGTGTTTCTAACTGGCTTCATAAGATAACTCCAGCCATTGGATCAGCACAGTAGCAAATCAGCTAAGGCAGAATTCCTTTAGCAGACCATGGTTCAGGTAAAACTAATCTACAAACTTATAAATCCAATGCATGTTTCTCTTGGGGGAGGCTTCCCTATTCCATAGCCCAGCAATATAAACTGGCTTAATTCAAACAATGCTGTGGATGTTGAGAGGTTGGTTTGTTCTGTAGCTGAGGTGTATCATCAGATACTTTACATAAGGCAAAAAGAAAATGGAAGAACCTCTGTGCCATGGTGTTTGTGTGTGTTTACCCAGTTGGTTGATGCTGTGGTGCAGTGTTGTTCAAATTCTGTCATGCGTTTATGCCTTTGGATGGTCATGCACAGTTTGGATATACATGCCTGGCTTGCAGTAACGGGAAAATTGATACTTCTTCCAAGTTTGGGAAGTTTACCATTTTGTGCCAAAACCTAGAAGATAAACTTTTTAATAATGTGTTTCTGAGAACATTTTAGAAGTTACCATGAATCTAGGAATGATTTGGCTTTTGTTGTCTCCCGTGAGAGAGGTGAGAGGTGGCAAACTTGCATGGCTGACATCCTGCACCAGATCTTTTGAGTAGAGGTAGACCTGGAAGGAATGGAGAATTACTTTTTGGCAAGGTCCTGTTGTCTTGCAGGTTTGAGTGAAACATGGCTACTAGAAAGGACTTACCCGTGCTTGTGCAAGTTACAAGAGACAGAATGGAATTCTTGTATTTACCTTATTCCAATGGTCTTACAGCACAAACTTAAAGCTTTCTAGTTTCACTGTTACTTTTTGATGAACTCAGTGATACCTGCATGCTCAAAACACCCGTGATCAAAGTTAAACATCTACTGCAGCTGAATAGCAACAGAGGGGGAAGGAGAATAATTGTGTTTGGGCTTCATTTGGCTGTTACATGAAGGGGTTACACACAATGTTTGAACAGTCTGGGATTTTCATGGTATTTTTTCCATCTGCTTTTTGCACTTACTGTTGTTTCATAGTGGAATGTAAATTTGATAATAAACATGTATAACATGCCATTTTTCAGTATATTGCTGATCTTCTGTGGTTTGTTCCAGATGTCATCTTCTCTACTAAAGTGTTCTATAACAAACCTAAAATCAGGCCTTTTTGTGGCTAAAACTTACAGTGATTATTACACTGTACACAAGCTGAGTGAAGGGAGTTGGTATCTGCAGAAGTGATGGCTTTAGAAACCAATAAAATTTTTTAGACAGTGTTGAGCCTCACTTTAAATGAATCTGTCTTCTAGTGCCTTGGGGGGGTTTTGTGCATGGGTGGTGTTTTGGGGTTTTTTTCCTCCCCTCTTTTACAGCAATTAGTGTGTCCCTCTATTGTAATAAGTTAGCCAAGACTCCGTTTTCTTCATGTGGGAAAAGCCAATTCTTTATTCACATAACTTATTTTATACAGTTTTCACAGACCTCGTGTGCAACACCCATTGGCTGGTAGTTTTCTTACTGCTTCATTCTTTGATCAGGTGGTGATTTGTGTGTACGTGTTACGATTTTTCCTCACGGCATAGATCTTATTGTTTACACAGAGGCACTTATTTTCCAACCCAAGAACAGGTGGTTGTGTTAACAAACCTTTCATACCAGGATTGTTTTCACATGGCAACTTGCAAATTGCTTAACTACACTTAGAAGAGATGACAGGCTAGCTATCAATTTAATAGAGCAGGCCTGATCTTATGAGGCCTTTCTTTTATAATTCTTCTACCTGCCACAACTCTACATTACAGTGTTAGCACTGCAGCATTGGCTAACAGCACCACAGTTTTTTCATAACATGAAATGTTATGTGAGCCCTACAGATCTGTGACAGATGGGGGTAGACACTGAAGCAGTTCTTTGTACATGCTCACCACAGGAGGTAATATAAAATGTTTTAAGGAGCTGGGTACTTACCTAGTGGCTTTTCCTGTGCTTAGAACTAACACTCAAAGATCAGCAAGGTAAGTGACCATAGGATAACTGGACATCTTCAACCATGAAGCTGTACCAGAGCAACTGATTTTCACTGTGGAGACTACTCTTGTGTAGACAACACTCTGAAATCCAGGTCACAGACAAATCCTGCCAAGGATGCCAGATGACAAATGCTTAACTTTATCCTGAAGTGTACCAAGCCACTATGAATGAATGATTCTAAGCGATGGGGAGAAGTAACAAAACACACTGATGTGAGCTGATGATGTCCTATAAAATTTACAGCACTCCTCCCTTTATTTTGCAAAGGTTAGACATAAAGTACACAAGGCTTTATAATGGTTGTCTTCTGAAAACTGCCTTGTAAAGACACCTTATGAAAGCAATGGCAATGTGGTACAGCTGGTAAGAGGACACTGAGTGTATCTTAGCCAGATAACCACTGAGAGAGATCAGCTAAATAAATCAGACCATCTCAGAGATGCTCTCAAGTATAAAGTGTTAATAGAAATTAAAGTATTAATACAAAATTGTGACGGCTTTTTTGCCTCAGTTGTATTTTCAATTAAAAATACCTGCTCTTCTGCTAAGAGCAGGCACTGAACGTCTGTTGTGTTTGGCTGAATTCTGAGCTGAAACCAGCTAATTCCAGGCTGCAGCAGCTCTCTCTGCCACGCAGTTCCCTCCCATTCAGTTGACAGGAAAGATGAGCCTCTTTGTCAGCGTGAAACTGGGCTGTGGCATCTGCTTCTTTGCACCCCGCTCACAAGTTTTTCTGCTCACTTCTTGATTTACTGCTGTCAGGATGGTGAGAACATCTTCCCCTCTGCAAAGACACGAGTACAGTTTGTATCAGGCAGGTAGCATCAGCAAAACAACATTCTCGCTATCTTGATATTCACCAGTGCTAACAGCTCCTGTTTTTAATAGGCTTCAGAGCACTTCCCTAAGTTGCTCTGAACAGTTTGCATGGTGCTGCTCTGTCCTACATCACTGTTCTCAGTCTGAGCGAGCATTCCCACTGCCTATCATCTACCTCTGCACCTAAATCAAATTCCTGACATCCAAAAAGGAAAACTCAGTAGTTGCCAAAAATAAGCTTACGGAAAGATAAGTACCGAGGACAGCTGTACTCCAAGTGCTGGCACAGTGCCTGTATGTACCAGGTTCCCTCCCTGGGACTTCTGTAGGAGACGTAATCCTGCAGGGTGGCCATGCCCAGGAGGAAGTCTGGCTCTGCAGGGATGCAGTCCAGCTGAAACCTCGCATCTTGCTCTACAGAAGAATCTTGCTCTCCACAATCTGTTTCGATGGTCACACCTTTATGGAAAGCATCACCTTGGCAGGCCTGAATAAAAAAAACTTTTGGTTTTCCAGCAAGTGAATTGCAATTCTGTGCAGTGAAAGAAGTGGTCAGTTCCCGGATAGGTACTTCCTGTCCATCAACACCATATATAATGCCTTTTTTCCCATGAGACAGGATACAGCAAACAAAACAGTCCTTGTCCTCATGGTCTTTACTCTGGAAGCTCTCCAGGACCGTACGGATTCCATCAGCAGTGAGGTCTTTATGTTCTTCTACTCTAAAATGAAGTTTGCTAAAGACCTTCGTCAGAGCCGCTGGAAAGCAAAGAGAAGGGAAATTGGAGACATTTCATTATATGAAAGTTGGACTCTGCAACTGCAAACTGCATTTCTAGACACAACTGGTCATCTGCTACATGACTACATCCACAGAGTTACATTCCTGGTCTGAAAATACTCTAGTAGTCTAATCACTAATCATATCTCTACTGAGTTCCCTTAACTCTCATGAAAAGGTTTTGTTGCTTATTTCTGTGTATTTTAGAATTAGTATGCATAAGGCTGATGCACAGCTAGCCTAGCTTGTAAAGTCCAGGCTCAGGATGCTGCTTAAGGTTGCAGTAACCTCACTAAAACTGCAAAAGGCAAGTAAATTGTTCAGTGTCAGGCACTAAAAACTTGATGAGTTAATTAGGACTTGTCAGCACAGTAAACAGAGCCAACTGAGCCACTACAACAAAAGTAATTCTAGAAAGGGAAGGCTGAAATTCAGACCTTTAGAAAGAGAAACAAGGTTTCTATTTTTAAAGATTCACAAACTCATCTCTAACATTGACTGTACCTGCATCCACATCTGTCCCATTCCGATCCTTCATGTGTTTGTGTTCCAGCACTCCTTCCCTAGCTTTTGCAAAATTGTGATTATTCAGGATCAGGCACACTCCACAGGGTCGGCTGGACATTTTGTACGCCTCAAGCAGCTGAAAGGAAAGGCTCCTGGTGAAACTCCTGCACTCTCCTCCAGGTGCTGCTTAGCTGCTGGGAGTGGCAGCAGGGTACAGAGGCAGCCAGCCTCCTCTCCAGGCAGCTCTCCCCAACAGCTCTGCTCCCAGGGCTGGCACTGCCCTGCCCCACTGCCTTTGGCAGTCTGTGCAGGACAGCCAAAGTCAGGCTCAGCCCACACGGGCTGCTCTGTTCACTCACTTCTCTGTGCCAAGCCAGCTGCCAACTGCCTAATTCCTGGTATGGCAAGCTCAGCCTACCTTGCTACCCTTGCAGGTGTTTCTGAAGTACAACACTGCAACTGCTGTGCCTGTGACACAGCTTCAGAATAAAGGATGCAGAGTTGTGCACCTTTCTTTTTCTAGACAGTGTTTTTAACAGTTGGTCTTTTAACAACTGTTCACTTCATGGAGGGGCAAGCTCTTCGAAGACAAAATGATGATATTTCTAAGAAATAAACTTAACTTACCTGGGAAGAGTCATTAAAACTGCCAGGAGGATCAGGTGCTACAGATGACACCAGATGTCCCTCAGGGCATCCTGTGATGCCCCTCTCTTCCTCTGTGATAAGCATCTCTTCTTGGCCTGCAAAACATTCATGATTAATCCTATACAATACTTGTACATCACATCATGAATAAGTATAGGGAAGAGGCTGTTTTGTTCTGTTTTACCAAACAGTTTTAATCCGTCTTCAATTCTGTTCCACAGGCTGATGTTAATTTTTTCACAGAGACTCTTCAGCAAACTTAGGTTGTCTTTCCCCAGAAGGCCCTTCTTCTCCATCTCAGTGAGAATGTCGAGCATTGTCTGGGTAATCAGAAAGGCAGTTTGCTCTTAGGGCACCTCCGTGCTGCCACTGGGAGCAAAGTTTGCAGCATGCACACCTAAGTTTTAATGTACTGGCTGCACAGGAGACCCACAGAGTCCATCCAGCTGACTGGGAGCTCAGGTGAGACCTGAGCTGAGCCAATTAATCCTAGTTCAACAAAACCTACAAGTACTGCATTTAAGTACCAACATCTCAAAACATACTCGTTTCCTTTCTATAGCTTGGAGGTGCCAAGATCTAATTAAGATCTAACCCAGGATATCCAACAGCGGTCATACAGGAATATGTAACAATATTTTTAATGATTGTTTTCATTCAACTTTCAATGGCTATCCTGCACTCAACTGAAACAGAAGAATCACTGCAGTGACATCTTAAGCACTGCCAAAAAGGGCATAACCTCACATGATGGTGTAGAGATTGTTTTGAAGCAAAAGGGGATCCAAGGGACAGAAGAAACTCATCAGTGAGTGGCAGGGCAGAGTGGTCACCTCAGGAATTAACTACAACAGCTCTCACACTCTCCCTTCTAAGAAAAGAAGGAAAATCCTCAAAACTTTTATTAGACAGAACAAAGTACCAAGGAGTCAAAACTGCAGGCTGAGACAGCATAAAAGCACTGGATCTCCTGCAAGGCTACTTGTAAATTCCGACTAATTTGACTTAGCCTTGAGAAGAATCTGCTGCTTAGATCTGTATTTAAAAAGAAAATCATAAAATAATATCCACAGTGAGTCACTTTCTGTATTTGATAATGACTTAGAAAGAAGGAAAAAAAAAAAGTCTGTTGGGCAAGTTAAGTAAATGTGCCCATCATTTTTTTGTTGATTAAAGCCACTGAGTGCCCTGAGTCCCGTGTGGTGCTTGGATGTGCTGGCCTCAGTGCCTCGCACTCCTGGCACAGCTGGCTGTGACACTGCTCAAAAGCCATGCCTGGCACCAGCACAAACATGTCCCATATGCACCCCGGGGCAGCCCTTTTCTAGTGGTGTTTCACCCGTGACACCATAAAGAAAAGTGACGCTTATTCCCCCGTGAGCAACCCAACTGGCTCCATGAATTATAGTAATAATTTTTAAAACGTATTAAGGAGATACTTACAGTCTCATGGGTCAGCTTGCTTTTTGGTAATTCTTTGACCAAAAGTAACTTGAAATACATCAGCTCATCTTCAGTGACATCTTCAGATAGCTGAAAGAGCAAGTATCTACAGAAAGAAGTGGAGGCCGTTGTTTCATCGCGTTTCCTGCTCCTCTTGTCTACTGTACCCCCCAGCACATATTCCCCGTTTTCCGCTTTAGATAGAGGACACAAGTGCCAGGACCGCCTGAAGTCAAACCCCTCAGCCTGGTGTTGAGCAGAGGTGCCGGCTGTGGCGNTGCTTACAATATTTTGCAATGCATCTTCTATTGTTTTCATTTTACGGGTGATGGGGGTATAGAGGTAGATAGAAAAAACAAAATTTTAGACCCCTGAAATGCAAACATTATTTTATTGTAGTTATAATCTTAACGCGCGGTAGGGTAGGAAGCCCAGAGTGCAAACAGACGAGTACAGGCCGAGCTGCGAGCGGCCTCCCCTCACCAAGCGTCCTTCCCCGGTACGGCACGGCCCAGCCCGGCCCGGCGCCCTCACCCACCTGAAGGGCGGCAGCCGCGCCCCGCCCGGCGCCCGCAGCTCCCGCTCCACCTGCTGCCGGCCGGAGCCCAGGTGGGCAACCAGGAGGTCGATCCGCCCGATGCAGTAGAGCAGCTCCCTGAGGAAGGCCAGGTTCCCCGCCTCCAGCACGCCCTTCTCCTGCAGCGCTTCGAACAAGTCGTGCGGGCTCCGGACGGCTTCCAGCCTCCTCCTGGGGACGTGGTCCTGGCTGAGGAACTTCAGCGCCGCCAGCTCGGCCTCGTCCAGCTCGTCGCTGACGGCCAGCAGCGACCCCCGGGGCAGCTCCATGGCCGCGGCCCGGCCGCGCAGCGCGGAGGGCGGGTCCGAGCCGGGGCGGTGCTTCCCTCTGGATCGAAACTTCCGGAGCGAAACGCCCCGCGGGTGCTTGCGGAGCGTCTGCGGCCGCGGCGGGGTCGCGCTTCCGCCTGGCCTTGAGCCCGTCCTTGAGCAAACCAGACCTGCTAGTGCGCCTTCAAGGCTCACCCTCTGCCCGCGCTTCTCCTGCAGTCGCCTCTCGCCGGTTCCCAGGCACTCACAAACTACTGCGATTTTAATACAAGGAGAAGGAAGCTTTTATAACACCGTTGATTTGCCTTCCTCCTTGCGAGCCTTCTGGGCTGCTGTCAGGAAAGGCAGCACGCTCCCTGAGGCGCCCAGCAGCCACCAGCCATGGGAACAGCTCCCACGTCTGCTCGAGACCGTTCTGCAGCAGGAGCAGGCACTGCGCCCTGGTGTAGGGAGAAGACAAACTTCCCACAGGACGTGGGCATAAAGAGCTATCTGGAAAACTGCTTTTAAACTGACAGAATAGGTAGCAAAATGGGAATGACTGGGGAAGGACTCATGCCCCTGGACAGCATTATTTCTTCTTCTTAGTTGACAGTCCTCCCCTACTCTTGTAAGTGTTTTCAGATAGCACCACTCTGATCTTGCCTGCGTTCAGTTTAAGTCTGCAGGACTTCAACTCACCAGCTTTTCTTTCCCACCAGACTTCTGGCTCCACTTTCTGGTGGCAATGCTTCTGCTGTCTGAAAGCAAAACAGAATTAAGTGCCAGGCTTTTGGCTCGATTTGGCCTCCCAGCCACGAGCTGGGAGGAAAGAAAAGGCAAAGTTAAAGCTGAGGGCCTTCAGAGAGAAAAAGTGATTGCCCCTCACTGTTCTCTAGCTTGTACTACAGAGAAAAAACAATCAGGAAATTGAAGAGCCAACTTCCTTCTTACCACTCAGCTCTGTGGAAGGGACACAAATCTCTGCAAAAACCTACCAGCCACACTTTGCTCAGAAATGCAAAACTCAAAGCGTGTTTTCTGCCTCCCCGATTGCTGCATGACCTACAAATAAATTCACAATATGGCTATTTTCTGCAGTTCTTTGAAGGATTTTGATGGAGTTTTCTCTTCCTCCTAGTAGGTCTTCATCCACAAGTGAGAATGGTAAACTGTGGAGGTGGCTGGATTTTAATAGGCAGAACAAAATACCAAATCAATTTAAATCACAGGGTATAACTGATCAGCAGTCTCTATAGCTGCCCCCTCCAGTGGAGAATGTTCAGAGAAGGATAAAAACCACACCATCTCAGGGAAGAACAGATAATAAAGTCCAATTTACCTCAACACCAGCGAGATTGGAGGGGTACCTTAGTTTTAGGGGAGACATTTGCACCTGTGTATCATCAGGTACTCCAAGATTAACAAGGAATAATGTCTTCCTGAGCAAGCCAGACCACCATGGAGGGTGTGGATATGTGGCTCACCCCAGCTCAACATTAAAGTATAAAACCTGGACAACTGATAAAACATTTAAACTTTGAAGAGAGCAGTGGGCTTGAGCTGGCCTCCACCCACGTTCCACCATGACTGGGGATGTCCAAGGTCATGACAGACAGCACACCTAGGTAACTGTCTTACCCTGCCAAATCAAAATCCTGTGTAGCCCCAAAGATACCAAATAATTAAATTGGATATCCGATTCCTCCTCATGTAGGATAGCTGAAAGAACTTGGTCTGAGTGTATTGAACCCTGACAGAGATATATGAGAACCAGAAATGCTATAGATTTACAACTTCACTTCTGGAGCAGCTGCCACCTTCCAGCAAGTTTCTCACAGAGGAAGCAGTTACTGAATGGCCCTACTGGCATCAGCTGCCATCATCATGACAGTCCTGAGCTTACTCTTGCCTACCATCTCTCCAGCTGCTGCCCCTTGGGGCAGCTGCCAACAAACACTCCAACAAGAGAAAATTACTTCTGCTGGGGTAAAGGTGTTTGTCATGCTGTCCCTCAGAAAGCTCATCCCAGAGAGGGACACACCACAAACCAGGGTGATATAAAAACTAAGATAATTTATTAGAACAGAAACACGATTACAGAACTTGCTTCCAGTATTCCACAGTCATTCAAGATGCACTTCCCTGAGAGCTCTGAGAGATAACAAAGTGAGAACCTTTATTATTGAAAAACTTATACAGTTGGGCTGCTTATTCAAGTAAATGACTGACATAAACCAAACCAAATACTTAGAAGGAAAGAACCAAACTAACATAATCATGGGGCTTTGGTCCTTCTGGAGCAGGATGTTATTTTCCATGAACTATTAGAGCTTCCAAAGACAGATAATGACACCTCTGGGTAAGGCAGTTACAACCTTACACGTGCTGCCTGGGAATGCATCCGTCATTCTAATGACACCTCTGGGTAAGGCAGTTACAACCTTACACGTGCTGCCTGGGAATGCATCCGTCATTCTGAATCTGTTCCTTTTTTTCCAATTTTAGGGACTTAACTCAGATACAAATGGGACTTCACTGACATTTCCAGTAACTTTTACAATACTACTTCAAAGTCCATTCTCACTTGAAACCCAGACTGAACACACACCACTGCTTCTGCAGGACAAAAAGCCCGATGATCTGTAGTTTTCCACAGCCTCACCCGACCGCTACAGATCCAGGTGTTGGAAGACTGATGCAATATGGAAGTTGGAAAATTTAGGTCCTATGCCTCCTTAAAGGGCTGGGGCTACTACACAGATGCAGATAATTCATATGAGAAATTCTCTTCACGGTCAAAGCCCACTCCAGATGTCATTCCTAACGGAGTGCATTCTTCCTTGTCTACTTTTCATTGTGGAACTTCAAAGATCAATCGCTTCAGTAGTGTTGATGTTATCTTTGGCATCTGCTTACATCCTTCTAATACTTTTCCTGCCACTTCATTGTTCACTTCTGTCAGGATGGCTGTGAGATCCACTCGCCTTGAACAAAAATGAAGAGAAGTTACATTGAAACACATGGTACTTGCAGCTGGGCCCAGAAGGTGATGTGTCTTTGCCCAATAAAGGGGGTATCCCAAGAAAGGCCGGTATCTCCGTCACCCTATTGCCACTGAAATTGCATATTCCATGGAATAACCACACAGTTCAGTGTGTTTTGGGGAAATAAAAGCAACCTCCATGTAGCATTGCTTTGGTTACAGCCGGAAGGGGTCACCAAGATGAAACATTCTCCATGTCTTTCTCTGGACGTCATGAGAAAATGACATCTGAAGGGAAATTCTATTTTCTAAGTTAAGTTTATGAGGGATGGGTGGGAGGCAACAATGAAAATTATGCCTACAGACCACTGCGGGGTTTTGTCACTGAACAAAGTCACCTCTAATCAGGTGTCACTGAAAGAAAAATAATTTGTCAGTCAAAAAACTGTTAAAGAACACACATACACAAGACTTGTTTGTGTGTAATGCTGCAGCATTACAACCCAGATTTTGTCACAAGAAAACTGGAAGAAGTCACTTATACTTTGGCTCATCTGCAGAAGACTAACAGTGCCCAATTTCAGAATAAATACTGTTCTCCACTGTCCTGCATGTGAAAAGCATCAATGGCACAAATGCAAAGCACCCTGTTTCAGCACAGCACGCTTAAGTATGCATGTCTGCAATACCCCAAATGTACAAGAATTAGAAATAGTACTTACAGTGGGCAAAGCTGCTCCATCTTCTCACAGAGGGATTGAATGTAAACACTGCCAGTCTTACGACTGCGGAAGGACAAGCAGTCCTCCACTGTAGCCATGCCAATCAGAATATCAGCCTTATCAGGAATGGAAGTCAAAGGACTAGCATCCACCTCAAGGTGGCCAGAAGAGTCTGGTTCTATTGCAACAGATGGATGAGGTACAGAGCCTTGGCAAGCCTGGATGATAAACACCTTGGGTTTGCCAGCAAGAGAAGGACAATTAGTTCCAGTGAAGCAGGAGACTAAATCTTCAATATTTACACACTGGTCATCAACACCTTTTATTTTGCCTTTTTCGCCATGGGAGAAAATGAAGCAAACAAAACAGTCCATATTTCTGTGATTTTTTTTGCTGTATTCTTTAACTGTGTCATATATTTGTTTTCCTTCTAGATTCATGTACTCAACTGCTTCAAACTGAAGCCATGTAAAGACCCTCTTCACAGCTTCTGGGGAAAAAATCAGAAGGAACTTGTTAAACATACACAGTGACAAGGAAGATGCTGAAACATCAGTGTCTGTGTGGTAGATCAGGTATTAGCAGAAGTGTTCAGATCCCACCAGTTCAATCACCTGACTGGCTCTTAGCCTGCCAAATCCTATTAGAAAAACCCAAATGCCTAATTTGCCTAATTTTTTTTTCTTTCAACTGAGTTAAGTATCATGCTATGTAAAACAAAAACAAGTTTCATATTCTATGTTGTATGGGTTCAAATTAGTGAAGTTTACTGTGTTAAAGCAAGCTTTAGCTATGCATTGCATGGTAGTCTCAGATGCCTAAGAACAACATTTGGCAAGTTAAAGAAGTGCCACCTCTTTAGAATGGCAAATTCTGCCACTCTGAAATGAAGTCAGTCCCTCATTCTGTGAGAATGGTCAATGCAGCAAGAAGGAAGTCAGATTAACCTGCTCACAAATGCTGTGAAGACTTCTCAGCAAATGGTGGCCTAATTGTGTGGGCAAAGAGAAGGTAGCTGGGAAGAAAGCAGCCTATAAATGGGCTGGATGGAGTTAAAATACCTGTGATATGTCCTTTCAGGAATCTGATTTTCCTTTTACTCTTGTTTATCCTAAAAGTGACTTGCAGGAAGACAGGCTTTAAGGAAAGTTACAGAGCATTTATTTGAGCATTGAAGAGAATGTGAGGACTTTAAAATATTTTTCTGTGATAGCTAAGAACTAAAAAACAATCAAAAATAGGAAAGGTGGAATAATAATCACTTTTTCACTAGCTGTACATATAACCAATTAAGACAATGCCTTTTTCCTAGAACAAAAAAGTAGATCCTTCTTTAAGCCATCAGCTAAATGTTGGAAGTAGCATATTTCCAATTGGTACAGTGACTCACTCCAGTCTCTGGAGGCCAAGGAGTACCATGGACATGATTCTTCTTCACAGCAAAGATTAGATAATTGCTTTGGAGAATTATCAGAGAAAAAAAACCAAACCAGTAATTGGGTTTAAAAAGCACTTACCTCCATCTTGCAATGTTCCCTCTCTATTGTAACGTGGATTTTTAAAAATGTAGTTGTTAAGAATTAAACAGTAACCATGGGGGATATTTCTCATCTTGTATATTTTCCCATGCTGCAGAAACAAAAAAAAAAGCAAGTAGGAAAGCAGAGCCAAGCATTCAAAAGAGAAACACACTATACAGAGGTTGCTGGTCCATCATTATCTAAGCACAAAAAACAATCACAAAGGCCAAGAAACAAGAAAGTAAAATTCTAAGGATACAATTTAGCTACAGATTAGAGGAATCTGCATTGTCTCCCTCTCTCTCTTCTGTCAGGATATGATTTTGACATGGGAGAAAGGATCCAGAAACACAAATTTGCATGTGCATAGGAAAAGTTCCTGCACCCCACCATTTCCTCTGAGGGTCCTTGTGCAATTCCAATGAGGTAGCAGGTTCTGCTATTCCCTTCACATCTGTCCAGGAGTATCCTGGCCAGGACTTTAATGTCCCAGTCTCCATTAAGATTGGTTTTCTTCACTCGAAGAAGTTCATTCATTTCTTGCTTAAAAGGTTGTTGACAACAGGTCCCCACAAAGAAGGTTTGGTCACATTTGGAAAATAGAATTTGTTAGGAATTGTTCCAAGGCCTACATGTAGAGCCAGAACCCCTCTGTGTTGGCTGTTCCACCTGCTGAGTGTTATGAATTTGTGCTCCCTCTCCCAGGAGATGGATGAATGCTTTAAAGGTAACTTTGAGGAATTTCTCACCTGTTTTGCTGCCTCCCCCTCTGCTCCTTGTTCCTCTGGATACACAGACACAGGATAGCGGACTTCTTCCCTAGAATAATTTTCTAAGAAGAAGACAAACAGAACATTTTAGTACTAAAAGGACAGATCTTCCACTGTGCGTATTTCAACACTCAAAAAGCCAGTACAAGGAGTGAGGTGGAGGGTGTTTTCACACCAGTGAGACACCAGCATTTTGTAGAGCTGGGCCAAGCACAGCTCCAGTTTCAGACTAGTGGTTATTATAGAAGCCATGCAGGGCTGCGCTCCATTGCTTCTCTGCTCCTCTGCTCTTTTACTGGTAGCAAGATAATAAAAGGCTGAATGTGAGCAGTCATCCCAGGCAAGCCATTCACCAGCATCTCCACTGTGGGATATATAACTGAAACAGGAGACCCATTTTTGTACAACAGTACAAAATGCTGGTCCATCCATTTACTTCTGAGGCTACTCTCTCTTCTCCAGAGAACTTTACTGTGTGAGTGGATGCAAGGATGCAAAATATCAGCATAATGAAAGATCTCCTCAGAGCACTTATTTGAGTACAACTCTCTGAAAAAAGTGAAGAAATCATCAAATCATGACTCTAACCAAGAAAATAAAATCACCGTGATCATTTCACAAGTTACAAAAATGTGTTTAAATGAAATTTAATTGGCAGGGCAACTAGCTCTACACAACACGCTTTATTCCTACTTATCAAGAGGACAAAATAATAACAATACTACTGGACAGCCATTCCCCTGACACAGGACTTGCTTGCACCAGCCTCCCTTGGCAATTATCTTCTGCTCTTTCAGAGACACCAGCAGAGGACAGCAGCACAAAGACATGCAGGGAAAACTACCTGGTAGCTTGGCAGGGTACTGCATGGACTGTTCAAATGTATCTGAGGAAACTCAGGTCTGAGTTATTCAGAAGGAAGCTGTTATTGACTGAGACATCCTGTTTCCTGAAGGAATACCCAGCTGTGGTGCCAGAAAGCACCACCTCAGCTGCAACAGCCCCGATATACTGAAGTCCTTGAAATTTCCCATCTGGTTACAGAAAGGTACACTTTAGCCAAGTGACTGGTGTTCAGGGCCTCTCCTTTGACCAAGAGCAAAGGGCCTGGCTAACAGAAGACAGTGCTGACAATCTCCCAGCACAAGTTTCCCCAAGTCAGCTGTCACTTCCTGCCTCTTGCAGTGACTTGGAAGTTATGCTGGTCCAAAACTAGCACTTTTTCCACGAATAAATGGCATTTAAGGCAAAGAGTAGGCAGAAGAAGACCATTTATGAGGCACAGAACATACTTCAAGGAGAGATACAAGAATCCATGATGGGATCATGAAGTAGGAGAAAACTTCAGAAATCAGAGTTCTCCAGAGCTGTTCTGCCTGTCCTAGGATACCAGGTCGTCTCTCCATTATGGCTGGACTTCTAAGCTGCCAAGGATGAAGCCACAAAACCCACAAAAGACCCAGCTCTGTTCTTAAACAGCAGACTAAATAAATATACCTTTTTTTCTTTCTTCATAGGCATCAATTTTTTTCTTTATGTCAACTCTTACTGCCTGGAATAGATCTTTCAGCATCATCAGGTTATCTTCTTTAATCATCTCCTTTATTTCCATTTCCAGAAAGACCTGCAACATTGACTGATAAAACAAAAACACATGACCCAAACTCACCCAGTGACCTTTGATAACTGCAGTTTCAGGCACCTCTGCAACAGGGCAGAAGACAACATCCTCATTCCCAGAGACTGACCCGCTAAAGACCTATTACATTTTCCTCCAAAACTCATTAAAGCAAGGGTCAAAGATGCAATGCAACAGAATAAACATATCATCATGAAGGTTAAAGCAGGACAATTAGAAATTGCCCATAACTAGGCAAGCCTGCTTTGTTTCAGCAGTACAAAGCACTGGTGAGGATCCTGTTGGGCCTTTGTGTTCTGATGAAATGCTGCCAAGTCCTACAACTATGCTATTTTGCATTTTCTATTACAGAAAAGCTGTTCTGCACTAATTTTGTTTATTAAAGCTCAATTTTCCACCAAGTTGGAGGAAAATCTGCTAATTTTCCTATGTGCCACAATATAAAGAGGACTTTTGAGGAAGGTTCTTAGTAATACCAACCATTTTTATAACACAGCTTATTACAAATATTAAACGAGCTCACCCAACCTCTTAATACCTTTAGGGGAAAGTTAACACTATGTTGTTAACTGAAATTACAAAAAAGAAGAAAATTTACCCATTGACACACAAAATTTCGTGATTGAACTCACATTAGAACTCGATTTTCTGTCTCCAAAACGTTGTTTTTCCTTTAGCAAACATCACTCTTCTTAGGTATAGCATATATCTTACAAAGACATTTGTCTTATAAATGCCAAGCAAAGATTAAAGGAAGAGCATGATGGATTTTGCAAGAAGACAAGATTAAGGAGTCAGGTGGTGGAGAGAAAATGGAATTAGGATAGCAGAAAAGGCAAAGATAAATGCAAAAAATAAGGATCCATTCTTTCACACAGCAGCTATTAGCTAACATCACAATTCTTTCAAACTAGTTTTTCTTGAGAGCAGACTGCTTTCTCTTTCCTCCCTTCCTGCAAGAACTAGAGGGCTCTGAACTAGCAAAAAACTCAAGACCACTTTTCGTACAGCATTTTCCTGGAGCTTGTTCTTTGGTAGTAGTTTTTGGAGCAGGAACTTCACACTTGCGACGTCTTCTGGAGTCAAGTCCTCTGCAATTCCATACAGCAGCTGCCTGACAACAAAGAAAAAAGAGAACCTTCAAGAAAGCTGTAAGAAGTAAACACGACGATTAAACATTTGAACTGCAAAATGTACAACTCACAATGGCAGGAAGTCACGTGTAATAAATACAGTTATGCTGGGATAGTCACAAGACACCAGCGCAGACAGTGCAGTCAGCTGACCCTGCACTGTGGCATTCTGCACGCTGCCGTGTTTACCTGTAAGCTGACACCTGTGGCCTGCCCGGGACCTGCAGCTCTCTCTCCATCTCCTCCCGGCTGGAGCCCAGGGCAGTCAGGAGGTCGATCCGACTGATCCGATAGAGCAGCTCCTTCAGGAAGGACAAGTTCCCTGCCCCGATCATGTCCTTCTCCTGCAGCACTTCAAAGAAGGCCTTGGGCTCCTGGATGGCTTCCAGCTTCCTCCTGGGGACATGGCCCAGGCTGAGGAATTTAAGAGCTGCCAGTTCCTCTGTGACCAAAGCCTCAGAAACTTCAAAAAGCAGCTTGAGGAAGTCTGTACTCATTTCACATCAGGATTTGGATCTAAATACAAACAGTATTTGATTTCACTTGTCAGTAAAACTAATGCAACAACATGATTTATATAAGAGGTATCATATCATGTAGAATAGCCCAAAATGAATACATGCAATCAAAAGTATTTCAACAGAGAGAGGCTGTCTTGCTACCATAGCTTTGATCCTTAGCTCTTTCAGTTCTCTGGACTTAACAAAGAATATTAAAACCTCTGTACTAAGTGACATTAGCAGAGAAAGATCATTCTTGCTTCCTATGGTGTGTCTACACAGTGGGAAGTACCAATGTACAGGATGGACAATCCTGGCAGGCTGCTGCTGATTTTGTTTGGGTTTGGTTTTTTTTGAGGTTTGATCCCATTTGGGAGAAACAGCCACTTGCCAGTCTGAAATACAGACTATGTTGTAAATGGGACTGCCAAATTCTACACCATAACAAAGCTTTTACATCATAACAAGACTAAGAGTTCACATGAGTATAGTTATTCTAAGCTATCTGGCTTCTCTTTTCTTTTTATACTGCTTCTGGTCAGCATATCTAAAGCATCTCTTCCTGTTTTGGTTTATCTGCATCAAGTAAAACTCAGTTCCCAGCTCTCAATTAATTTGTAATATTAAAAGCAAATACAGATCATGTCAACCCTTTTAAAAAGGCCAGAAGAATTCTTATCAAACTATCTCTGTTTTGCTGAGCATGGAATACCACCTCCCTTCTCCTCCACTTTCCCCATCAGCTTTAGAAATATTAAACTTGGCTTATAGATTCAACTTTTGAGCACAAGGGGAGATTAGAAAATACCAAGCCTTGCAGCTGTCTCCTCCTGACACTTAAGGGACCTGCCTCCTCTGATGTGAGAGCCCATGGTCATGTCACTGTTATAAATTTTTGTCAAGCTGAACAAAGACACCAGACACGTGTCAGGAGCTCTCATTGTTTGATTGTACCATCCTCTAAACTGCAGCAACCAGCCCAGTATTTAATTAAACTCAAAAGGTATTGGCTAACACGCCCCTAGATTTACACAATACACTTCCACAAGAGTGGGGGCTGCCAAGCCCTTAATTTTGTACAGTACACTTCACAACTCCCACAACAAACTCCTCAAAAGGTGCTGGCTCACGAATCACAAAAATCTCCACAAGCTCCTTCTTCCCACAATAAACTTCAAAATGAAATATGGGGCAAAATATTATAGCTGTGCAAGCCGAGAAAGAGAAGAAAGCAAAGAATATCCCCAGTCCTTAGGTCGAGTGTTGATGCTGCCACGTGGATAGTCTGGCGATGGAGAGAGAACAGAGAGGGCATAAAGGGGGGAAGGGGTGTGCTGTGGTTTAATGTAGTTTGGTTTTTAGTAAAGGAAAAAACCCACGAGCTACGAAAGTGATTCCCTGTGAGGACCTTGGCAGCTTCCCTTGGAGCTGACAGAACCAATCAGCTGCCTCGTTTTAAATATTGACACCTCATTAAACGACTTAAGAGAGCTAAATACGCCTCTGTGAAATCGCATTTAAAGACGAACAAACGCTGAGAAACTCGGATTGGCAAACCAAAGGCACTACAGGCTGTGTGCCCAAGCCATGTCCCGCTGTAGTTCAGCTGGTGCGTGCCCATTATCTAAATGGGATGATGTGTTCTGTTCACCTGGGCACGGCCAGCCTTTCCCCAGGAAGGGAGCTGGGCTCGGCTCAGCACAGCGCTGCCCCACGGCCCCAGGACCCTCTCCCCCGATCGCACCTCTCCTGCAGCAGTGCTCAGAGTGTTTGAGACAAATCAGCCTACAGCTGGCACTTAAAGGACCTGCCTCCACTTCCTTCTGGTAAGAGACCCATTTGCCTCTTTACTTTCTCTGCCCCAGGTGTAAGGCACCTGGGAATCTCTGAAGAGAAACTATATAAATGCGTTCAGAAGAGGTCTCTTGTCTTAGAGAGAGAGACACTGGCAGTGGGAGACAGAAATGATAAAAGAGAACTTCCTACTCCTACACTACTGGAATACTGCAGTCCATTTTACTTACTGCTGCTGCAAAGGTTTCGATTATAAAACACCAAGGTAGTCCAGATGACTAACTGGTAATAATAATTAGTAGACAATTGTATTCTGCTCTCCTCCAAGGACCACTCTACAGCAAAGGAGCTTTTTGTGGCATGCCCTTGGTTAGCAAGAGTGAATGTACAACTGAATTTAGTGAATGTATAACTGAATCTTAAACTTTGCATTTCAAGTAAACTGATAAAACAGTGAAATGTGTTGTGACACAGCACATACAATTTGTGCTCTGCCCCAAAATACTGGTTTTTTTTAAATCCACTCAAACCAAACTTTTAAACAGGCAAGAATCCATATCATTCAGCCCATATAAACCAGTAGCATCTGCAGGTGCTTAACCTCACAATTCAATGATTACCTGATTTTAAATGTCTATAACCACACAGGAAATAATAGTATTTTCTTGGCAGGTAGTTATGAAGTTATCTTCTTTCTCACATAAATCATGCTTTTCATTAAGGATACAAGAGATATTGCTTATAAAGGCAAATATTTCTTGTAAAGGGAATTTTCTTTTTATTTCTCACAGGCTGTAAGTTTCAAACCCATCAAATTATTGCAGTTAGAAGTACCACCTATATGTTACATTTAAGCCTGCCTGTAATTACAGGGAGAACAACTAAAACAATATTTAACTGCCACTGTCTTTTTCTCCCAGTTTGCAACTGATACAAGTAATATTAATATTAGAAGTAATTTAAAATCACTTACATGGGAGGACAACTCTGAAGAAAGTGAGTCAGCCCATCTCTAAAGTTCCAGGAAAAGTCTGCCTTTTTTACAACACGGAAGTCACTTGTCACACGACTTCCAAGAAGTATGTTACAATGGAATAAAATACTAATAAAGGAGATCCCTACTTCAGTTACTGCATGCTTCCATTTTCAGAGAAGTGATTATTACAGAACTTGTGAGGGAAAAAAAAAGGGTAAACAAGCCATGAAGTAATCAGGTTTTGCTTTTGTTTTACGGCAACAGCTAAGCAGCATACCTAGCGCTCTCTAGCATAGAACAGAGCTCAGCACTTTTGCTGTCATACACAAATCCGAATTAAAAGACAGTGAGAGATGGCTGAATCTACATATTTTCATAAAAGATCTCAGTCCCACTGTCCTCCTGTCACCAGATCTGCCATGACATACCCCTTTCTCCAAAGTCCCTCTCCAACTCACCCCGGTTTCCCAGGAAGATATTTTTAAATTAAGAAAAAAGCCAACTATTAGCACCAAATTCAGTAGCAGCACTCAGTAAATGCAGGGAAATCAACAACTAAATATTCTTCTGAAATTATTTATGTAATGTACTTCCCCATTTAGAGGAGAATTTGAACGTAATTAACTTCTTTTATCTTCACTGTCTTTAAAGTAAAGAACTCATCCTTCAATGAAAAGGTTCCCAGCATGCAAGTTGCTGGAATCTTCCACACAGCAGGAAATAAAACAGCACTCAGTATGGCTGCCAGACTCTCAGCAGACCCTCAAGGAAGCATTATGAAGAGAGTTAAAGAGTGCTGAAATTTGTTAGTTTTGCAATGAAAACATTCATGGATTTCAACCTATCTATCTTTACAAACTCAAAATTATACCATACCCGTTGATAGAATCAGGCGTGACCAATTCCTTCCAAAAGGACACTCTAGTAACAGATCAGAAAACTTCGATTCACTGGCAGGAATTGCACCGTCATCCAAAGGCTGGGAACAGCAGAGGAACACCACAAATACTCTTTCATCTTCAGATCCAAAATGTTTGTCTCCATGTCATTCCAGGTCTCCTTCCCTCCATTGTTTCTTCTGTGTCTTACCTTTCAGTTGCAGTGTGAAAGAGCCACGGTGCTGTGATATGCACTGTGACAAGTGGATAATGGCTTCTCCTCGAAATCAGCAGTTTGAAGGACCACCCCTTTGGGACTATAGTTTCACTTTTGATTTCTTCCTCTCTCGCCCTTCCTGGAAATGTTACTGTCCTTTTGTTAGTCTTCCTCATTTCCCTCGGCTCCCCTGCACTCTGGTTTCCTCCAGAACTGTCTCAGTGACCCAATCTTTTCCTTGTACAGCCTGCCAAAAATTCATCTCCCTAGAAAGGGCAATCCTGAGGAAGAAAACCTGCTGCGGCTCCTGCCTGCTCAGTGGCCGTAGCGACTGTACTGGCACAAGTCAGGATACACAGCTCCTGCACAAAATGACACGAGGGACAGGATACCAGAAAACCTGATTACCACTTTAAGATCATGATCTTGTCAAGATAGCAACTTCCCCAGGAGACTTTTTACACTAATTCCACTTAAATCTGTTTATACAGGGCTTGCACAAGACACAACCCCTCCTTAATTCTTTAGGTGGAGAGTGCACATGTGCATGGGTCTGTATGCTATCAGTAAGCCTCAACAGCCACTAACCACATTTGTTTGTGACTGGTTTCCTTCTGGCACAGCTCTGTATCACTGGAGTTACAGGAAAGGTGTGCAGTGTGGACAGCAAGGAGTGATGAATATCTGAGTTGTACAAAACTGACCCACTCTCCCCAAGAGTTTCACACTTCCATCTCAAAACAGCCTGCAGGCAATCACACAGAAATGCCCAACTGGCTGGATGGCAGCTGCAGTTCCAGTTCCAGCTCCAGCCTGCCCTGCCTGTGGGCTGGTGCTGACAAGTACCACTGCATGCACCCAGGTGTTACACTGTGCAGCACGAGTGAGACACATAAACACAGCCCTCGACATGCACCAGTGAAATACACTGAATAGTCCAAATCAGGGTAGCGAAAACTTTGTTTAAACAAACTTCTTATGAGCAAGGGAGACTTTACCAGTCTTTCACACTTCACAACTGTGGATCCCTCCCTCCACAGAACTCAAAGGCTCAGTAAGCTCAGACTCTTCTGACTGCCTTTACCTACCTATGATTTCACTGGAGATTACCCAGGCAGAAGTCTCTGCAGAGAAAGCAAGAGAGCATGATGGCATTCCCTGTACCAAACTAAAAACGAAAACAGGATCCCACAGAACAAAGTCAATGGTTACTCCATACTGATAAAAATTCATGTTTCCTAAACATACAGAATGAGTGCATCAAATCTGAACAGTGACTGCAAGCCAGAAACATCACAATTCAATCCCAATGTTATATATGCCACTAAAGGATGAAACACTTTTCTTATCCATGGCATAAATGTGACTTCAGCTGTGGCAGCCATGCTAACTCAGAAGACTTAAAATGCAGTGGGTCACACAAGTACCACTTCATTATCGTAAAGGGACCATCATGTTTTGGAAAACTGGCTGCATTTCAATGCTCTGTGTGATGCAAACCTCCCCTTCTAAAAATAGTGCAAGCTAATTGCAAATTGCACCCAACAGCACTAGGCAGTACTCTTTCCTATCTTCCTCTTAAGGTATTGCTACTCATATATAACAATGAATATTTTGATAAAGTTTCACTTCAGCTTAAACTCTGAGGCAGTTAAAATCTCACAACAGATTCATGCAGCCCAACGAAGTGCAGGAATCAGTCAGAAACAAGGATAAACGCTTACTTCAGTAAAAAATTTTTATCTCATCAAGCTCTTAAAAAGTATGAATTTAATGCAGTAACAAACAGGAAAGACACAGGCATACATAGTGTTTATAACAAAAAAATGGCATTATTTCAGTTAACTCACAGAAATCTGTCAGCAGCTTAGTCCATAGGAGCCTTCTCAAATGGGCTCCATTTTAGATCCTAACCCAACAAATGATAATTTGAAAAATCTAAGGTTTAACAAAGTTAATCTGAATGCTGTATTTCATAGCATGGGAATCTTCTACCCTAAATTTTCACAGAAGTGATGGAGAAATTCCAGCTCATAAGGTTTCACAGAAAGAATAATAAGCAGCATTTTGGCTTTACTCAGTTGTGTAAAACTTCATTGTACATGAAGCTTTTGTCAGCCATTTATCAGTATGCACTGTGGAACAAATTGCTGATTTCAGTTGGTAACTGGTTTATTAAGTTAAATGTAATTTTCATTAGAGGTTGAAGAAATGCTTTCACACTTACTACTTAAGGTTTTGTCTCTTTATTCCCACTTTTTTCTCTCTTTGAAGATAGCTAGTGGATTTAGGAACAGGATTTAAAATTGTTAGCCAGCAAAATAAAACATGATGAGTCTAAAGCAGACCATTAACAATCCTGGTTTAAATATGAAAGCTTATATGCAATCCCTATGCTGCCAGAAAAAACCTTTTGTATCTGCAGCCTGTGCAGGTACAAAAATATTTAACATGACACAAGTGTGGTTCTTCCAACACTGATAACTCTGAATATATAGGTGATGTAAACAGCTGGCACATGGATTGTTTTAACTGTGTTTCCTCCAGTTTCACAGTTTGTTTGACAAAAAATTGATAAAGCCTTGCATCAAAGCTCAGGGTTTTGGCTGTCTTAAAACAGGTAGTGTGATGAACTGCATTTAAATGAGATTATACAATGATGTGTTTTAAGAGCCTAGATGTTGCTCTGAAGGAGGAGGGGCCATAGGTATTGGGAATATAAATTTTCTTCTTAAGGTGTATGCTGGTTGGGGCATTTGCTTCTTTGTCCCTGAAGGGCTAACACGTTTGGCCACTTCTTCGTTAACTTGTGTAAGAATTGACAAAATATCTTCACCCCTACAGCCAGAAGGAAAGGAAAAAAAAACAAAAAAAAAGAAATTAGTTGATGGCAATCCACTTAAGATCTCCCTGATCTGCCAGCAAATAGAGTATGAACATTTAAAGCACAAAAAAGAGAACACAAACTTTTCTCCAAATTTCTCTTTTGTCCTCATTTGAGTCATATTAAAAACAAAAGACTTTTTCTTGCTCTGTCTTGCTTAACCAATAAAGGAAAATAGTGGAATAAAATATTTTTACCTATCACTCAAGAAAGTGTGCTGTCTTAATGATTATAGATGTGAGGTTTTGAGTGGTTTTTCACAATAAACTTCACATTCTACAGATTCCATGTATGGAACTAGCAGAGTTAATGTAAATTTAGCAGTGTAAAATCATCACTTTAACTCATTCCATCCATCTTAGAACATGGGTGGGTGAAGTACCTTTGGAGAAGAAAACCTTGATGCACTCCTTTTGGAGAAGAAAAATTTAATCAGAGCACTAAGCCAAGTGTTTACCTTGGTACCAACAACTGTAGCTTGCTGCAGAGGGCCTGAATATACCAAGTGCCCTCTTCAGTGTGCCGGAAGGAGACACATCCGTCCACTGTGGCCATGCCTAGGAGGAAATCAGCCTCTTCGGGGATACTCTCAGAAAGGGAAACTCTCTCTTCCATGGAAGACAGGTCAGGAGTTGGTCCATCAGTATCAACATAGACAGGACGCTGTACATTGTTACCCTGGCATGCTTGGATAAAGAAGAGTTTGGGTTTTGCAGCCAGCTGGGGACATTGCTGGGCAGTGAAGTGGGTCGTAAGCACACGGATGGACACAAGTTTGTCGTCTGTCCCGTAGACTGCTCCTGACTTTCCATGAGATAGAATGCAACATATAAAACAGTTCCTGTCTCTGTGATCTTGCACACGCTGCCAGGTTTGCATGAGTTTTATAATATCCCCAGACGTCTGATCTGTGTAAGTCCTCACATCCAGACCAAGCCACGTGAATACTCTTTCCAGTTGCTCTGTAAATAAACGAAGGACAAAAGGAAAATTTGAGGCAGGATAAAAACATTTTATGAAGTCACCATGCAAGGTAATCTGGGAGGGGGAAAGACCTTACACCCTGACACTTCTGCAGATTCATCTGCATACTAGTACCAACTAAAGGTTAACTGGAATAAAAAAAGATGGCATCAGATGAAACAGAGTTCCTGGATTTTTCTAGACAAGCTTCAGAAAATAGTGCATACACTGTCATTGTAAGTGACCACGCAAATGATCCTTGAAAACACAAAGAATCTGCCCTTCCCCAGTTTCAGATAAGATCTTTCAAAACCTTCCTCACATCATTATTTTCCAGTTGCAGTTTTGACTATTAAGAGTTAAGAGTTCCATTCAAAAGAGATAAATAGAGAAAACAGGACAAAGTAAGAAGTATGGACAGAGTTGCTTGACTATGGAATTTTGCATTATATTAGGTAGAATGATAGTTTAATTTAGTTTCGTTTTAGTTCTTTACTATAGATGTACATAAAGGATAAGTAAAAAGTGATTCTTAAAATTTTCAAGAATAATCCAACTGAAAAACCCTGTGGTTACTCATCCTTTAACCTCTCCTCCCCCAGGATACACAAATGACATAATTTAACACATATCAAACATTTTACTCTTTTAGAATATTAACTAACCATAGACAGTAAAATACAGGGCACTCACCTGGGAAAACAGAGAGACTAATCCTCCAAAAATCTCACTTCAGTAACTTACCAGCATCTTTACACGAACCCTTCCTCTGAGAACTATTGAAGTTAACGTTATTAATAATGAGACAAAATCCTCTGTGTGGCCCATCCATTTTGTAGCTTGAAATAGTCTGTAGAAAGGAGAAGAAAAAAAGCTTACAGTTTTAATTAATTTATTCAACTTACTCATATTTCCTTAACATGTCTCAAAATTGGCATCCAGGAGTCAGAGGCATCTAAGACTGTGGGCTATTTTTGAACATCTGGAACTCAATGGTGCCTCCTTGCTTGAAAAAACATCAGCGAAACTCCAAGGACACTGTCACCATCTTATCAAACTGCAGAAGAAGGGTTTAGCATCTGGGTTCTGATCTGTATGCACAGGCAGGATTCAGCAGCCAAACTCTGCAATCGGAGTTGGTGATGAGGACAGAAGACCCCAACTGTTTCCAATGTCAAAACAGTATTTTAGCTGCATGGCAGAGGGATCACAGTGAAACCATAGGATGTTAGACATCTGAGTTGGGTGTTTTTGAGAACAGCAATGAATACCTGGAGGAGGTGATTCATACTGAGCCACTGGAAAAGGATGCAAGCAGAACAGAAATCTCAGGAGTGCATAAACCTACCACACTCTTAAGTTTTTTGGTTAAGATTTAAAATTACCTCCCACTGTGAAAAAAATAACATTTTAAAAGATGAAAAATACCAAAACTTCAAGTATCATGTATTTAAGTCTAACCTGGGGTTGAAATAAAAAACCTCCATCCACTGGAGTCCCTTCCTGCTCACTAGAGAGCAATACACACCTACTTTTGTGCATTTTAGGACAAAATGAAGGCAGCACTCCAAATTCCTTCAAAAGCTTTGCAGTAGTCCAAACATCAGGTGAGGAAAAGATGTTACAGCAAAGAACTTCAAGAAATTAAATAGCTATAAACAAATGGAGCAACTTGCTCCTTCAAAATCCCTGGTCATCACACAGAAAAGGCCAGAGGGAGAATTCAGTGGTTACACTGCTGTGGTTGAAGGGGGCACATCAGGCCTCTAAGAAGGGATCTCACAAAAGAGATCTTTTCTCATGTACCAGGACCCCTGCAATAGCTTACTAAAAACTCTTGCCACCTTTTAATCCTTCTAACAAGGGCTTTGCATGCTACCCCTTATGACTTCTAATTTCATGATGCCCTGAGGCCTTTTCTAAGCCAGATTCAAAAAGCAAGAACTGTGAAGCTCCATTTGTGTCTTGCACATTCTATTGCTATGTCCAAAATGCACAACTTAGACAAATGTAAAATGTTCTGCCTTTATCAGGAAGATAAGCACATGCACTGATGTGTGAATAACTCTGGAGGTATTATGCCCCTTTTGCCTACAACACACCTTCCAATATTGGGAAATTCTTGGCCTCTGAGGTTACAATATTCTTTGAAACAATTCAATTTATCAGTCAAGTTAAGAAACTATACGAGACACACAGATATCTCACAAGTCTTTGCATGATAAATGTCATGTGAGAGAGGATGAAAACCTCACATCCCCAGGTATTCAAAAAGGATTTAAGAGATTGTATCAAACCTTGGATTCATTTTCTACATTGCTGAATTCTCCACGCAGCTCCAGATTTAGTTCAGGGAAGCCTTGTGTAAAATTAGCTGCCTTGTTATCTAGAAAAAAACCCAGCATAGATATTTGTGAAGATAAATCCAATATTTGTGGATGCAGCAAAAAGGAGTTTAGCTACAATACATCACTATTTGTATTTGAAATACTGTTTCACTGAAAGGAATAATTCCTCCACACAAGATAGCATGGTCATGTTCAATGGATCTATTCTGAATGTTTTCTGGTTATTTTTTATTATATTTATTTTTGTGACAAAGGCAAGGCTTCTATTTGTATCGATATTGCAAAATAAAGATATCCATGGTACAAGGATACATTCTATCCAAGGCATTCAAATGAATTTTTCATCTGGAAATCACCTTAGAAATTACCTGTATTTAAGAAGAATCTGCATTCTTACTACTGAAGTTGTCATTTTTAATTTTTTTTCTGCTGAATCACTGATGAATCTGATTTTTTTTAAATATAAAACCAGAAGTCATCTGTATGCTCACAGCCCATGTATCAGACACACATGCACACACAGTTTGTCCTGCCAGCCTATTAGCAGGCAACTGCCTTTATGTAGTGCACATTCACAGATCACAAAGTGCCTTTTACAGGACAGTCGTGGTCATCTCAATACTATCAGTGGGGAAATGGAGAAGTGGGACATAACTATAAGCAGATTTTCAGTTTCCCAGCCTGTTCTGTATGTGCTGTGTGGCCTCAGATATTCCAGCACATTCCTGTACTTCAGGGATTCAGCTAGGAAATAATGCAAGCTAGGAATTGTTATGCCAGATTTATGTGACTCTAGCCCCTGTTTCTCAGCAATACACACATATGTCCTTAAGTTCAGTTGCCCAAACCCATCTAGTGCTTCCTGCATTTTAGCAAATCTACTCCTAGACTACGAATTTCTCACCTTTTGCCTTTTTGTAGCAGTCTAGTATCTGCAGAAGATCAGGTGAAATAGTCTTGCAGACATACTCCAGTATATGTACGTTGTCTTTAGTTAAAAGGCCCCGCTTTTCCAATAAAGTCAGCAAATCCAAAGCAGACTGACAGCCAAAAGGAGAGAGTAAAATATAATTATTGTTCCTTAGAAATGAAAAGTTGCCTCTCAGCCCTGCCTCAAACAATCACGTTATTATCTGCTTAGCTCCCTACCAACAAGGACCAGTCAATTTTACATCACTGTTAAAGCAGAAATGTTGTTTTGTGGAAAGCCAATGGTTGTGTTTTAATTTGGTATGGTCTTGTTTAAACAGATTCACCCAAACTATATTAATGACCGATGGCTTTGAGAAGAGTTCATTGCTGTGAAACAGAATCAGTGACATAGGGATATAAATCTTCCTTGCATATGGCTCAAGCAGGGCAAAGATTTGATGTGACGTTTTTGTAATCTGATGCTAGACAGCGAACTGTCAGTGACTCACCTTGGCAGGAGGGACCAAATTCTATTCTTGCCTGTCAACATCTTCCTTCGTGCTATCTCTATGACTACAACCAGCCTAGTTGCATATTATGCTCTATTCTGCCAAACACTTCTCACACTTTTCCTCCTATTTCCCGCCTTCCTTCTTCCCTTCCCACCATAGACACATTTGGCTCACTCCTTACATACACGACATATCCCTCGCTTTGGGAGACGGTTTTGCAGGAGGAATATGATTTCCTTCAACATTTCATTGGTGATGTTCTCTGACAATTCATACAGCATCTGCCTGTAACAGAGAAGCAGAGAGATAAAAGTAATATAAAGTGTAAAAAGTATATTTGGTATAAAAACCAAAGGCAATCTAAGAATTTAAAAATGGAAAGGAAAACAGTATGGCATAGATAGCAGTAATGGAGGGAAGAGAATTCCACTGCAAGCTTACCTGTATGGAGATACTCTTCCCTTCTCATGCAGATGTTCTTGTACTTTCTCCTTGGTGTAACCCAGTTTCTCAAGCAAGGAGTGACATTTAATTCTGTATAAGAGTTCAGCTAGTAGGAAAGTGTCTTCTGCATTCAGATATTCTTGAGCCATAAGAAGCTTGAAGATGTCTGCTGCTGACTTTACACCTTCTAGTTTACTGAGGTGTAGCAAGTCCATACAGAGAAATTTTAAAGCTGCTACATCTTCAGTCACCAGATTTTCACTAATAACTAAAAGCTGCTGACAGAACTTCAAGCTGACATCATTCTCCATATTGCTGGAACCAAGCATCTCTCTGCCTGAAAGCAGAAAACAAACACTAGTAACACTTGAATCTTCAATACAGCAGTCCTTCTACTAAAATTTTACCCAATGACTATTTGGAAGCCCTGAATTACCTTTTAATAAATACAGGTTTTAAATAAATTTGAAATATACTTCCTTTTCTAAACAGAAGACTACAAAAAAGGACCAGATTTAGCAGAAGCTCTGAACAACCAAGTCTATAATTAAAGTTAGCCCTACTCTGAGCAAAAACCTGTGCTAGATGACCTCAAGGTCTGAATTTTCTTTTCTTTTAAACGTCTTCCACGTTCAGATCTTTGCTTCTCTCCATTGTATCTGGGAAGAGTCCCTGCAGTAACTTATTATAACTATTAATGGAGACAGTACAGTGGTTCATGTATATTCCTTGATCTGCAGTCCAAGTAGTTCTTGTTCTCTGGCTATAGCAGGGAGGTGTTCCTCTGTTACGAGGCTGACACCCGAGCTGAAGCTGTGGAATATCCATCCACTCCCAGCTGTAACTTGCTTCCAGGTTGTATTTGACATTTGGCATAGAAAAACCCTTATAAGCCTCCCTTACAAGTAAATAGCAGTTAAAATGTAATAGCACTTAGTGCTCAGTCTAAATAGGCTCTGCACGAGCAACTCACTCTTAGAGGTTCAATAGAGATTAATCAACCTTCACTACACCAACTTCTTCCACGTAGCCTAGGCAGTTCTGTTCTGCCCGTGGAAGGTTAAATAGGTAAGAAGGTGCTTCAGCGCCTTCTGGCTGGTAGGGCTTCAGTCTTTTGTTTAGAGCCGCTGGAAGCAAAGGTTTCTACATGAGGGCGCACAATCAGTGTAGGATCTGCTCCCTGCCCAGGCTTGGCGCGGCTCACCCGCACATCCACAGCTGGACCGAGCAGAGCATCGACACAGAAAAGTAAGGACTCCGCATCTCTGATGTATGCTTTTAGATATCGCCTCAGAGAAGGAAAATCGTACGAAACAAGCAAGATCAGGACTGTAAAATTACCTTTTCTTTAAAGTTTTACCGACTGCAGCACTTCCCCAGGGGTTTCAATACAACGCAAAGCCGCGGAGCGCCCGCGGGTGCCGGAAGCGCAGCCCGAGGCCCACGTGCGAGGGGAGGATCCCGGGGCCGCGCGGGCGCCGCACAAAAACTGAGCGGGAGCTGGGCTCCGGGCTCGGGAGACGGAGCCTTCCTTCGTTCCCTCTCCCTTCCAGCCCCACGTTCTGGTACCTGTTACACGAATTCCAGTCCCGATCCCTCTCCCGGCAGCTTCCCAGGATCGCGGCTCCTTTCGCGGTCCCTTTCGTGGCTTAGCCGCGGGCGGGCGAGGCCCGCTCAGTAGCAAGGGGCGGCAAGGCGGCAAGGGGCGGTGTCAGCAGCGGGGCAGAATGTGAACTGGGGTGGATGCGAGGGAAGGAGCCGAGGCTCCTATAAGCGGGACAAGGCTGCCAGCGCCTGGGAGGGCTTTTCACAACGAGCGGCGGCACCGCCCTGCCCCGCCGGGCAAGCCCCGGCTGGAGCCCGCCCGCCCTCGGCCTCAGGGCCCGTGAGCCCGGGGAACGCTGCCAGGGATCGGGAAAAAACTTCAGGCAGCGCCTCGGGTACGACATGCAAGACGTGACCCGTAACTCGCCTCGCTTTTGCTGCCAAGCCATTTTAAAGCAGGCTACATCGCAAAGAGGCCTCAAACATTTGAGGCACGTTATTTTAATTTCTGTTTCCCCACTGGAAGGAAGCTGGAAGAGCAGAACTTGCGGGAGAGGGCTGCAATACCATTTGTATGTGGGTCTGTGTGTCCGCTGCAGTAAAGGGAGGAGGAGGAAGCAGAGCAGATTCTGCTCAGTGCAGGCTCCTCCAGGCATTCAGCATCTCGGGGTCACCTGTATCCTCCCACAACCTCGGGTCAATGGAGACACTGGGAATGGGATGGGAAGTGTCTCCTAGCTCATGCCAAAAGTTGTTGTCCAACATACCAAGAGCAGCCAAGTTACCTGCTGAAACTATAAGGCTTGCTGTCCTTTAAGTCAACTCATCTTTACAGAGCTGTAAACTTCACAGCCAAATTTAACAAGTTATAGACGTCTAAAGAGGATAAACAGACCAAGAATTTCAGAGTTATTCTATGGTCTGGAGGGAGACAGGGACAATCAGTCTGACTGCATACAGAAATTTTATTCAGAATATCACCCTGAAACCCAGCACTTGTATCCAATTATAGTGTCTTATTGTTTCTAATACAGAAGCTGAAAAATAGACATTCTTTAAACCAGCCACAGAAAAGTTGTCAAATAATTCAGTACAGGAGATTTAATTTAAATGGAACATAGATCATCCACACAGATAGCAGCCTCTTCTCAGCAATACCATTCTGCATCTCAGAAACTTAAAACTCTGGAGAGCAGAAAAGAATTCTCAGGAACTCCCATAAAAAGCTTCTCTAACTCAGGTATCTGTAATAGGAGCCACTGTTACTTATGCAGAGTTGAAAGGGGAGTTCAGCCATACAACATGCTCCATCTACAAGTGCCAGCACACTAACTTCCTCTTGAACCTAACTTCTTTTTTGGATAATGAGTTGGCAACCACTGTAATACACAAATACGCAGCAATGCAAAGTAAACTCAATTTACGGCTCAGCCATATCAGTGCAGGTGGCTGAGCAAAACCATGCAACTTAAGTCTGGTACAAACCACCACTGAATCTCTTGCCTCATGAGTACACCTTCTGAGCCACTTAAAGGCATCACCCATATTCTGCCAATTCTCTTTCCCTTCTTCCATATATAGAGCACATACAGAACTACAAGATTTTTTTTTTTCCAGTTATCAGAAACCAAAACTCTAAGTGCCAGAGCAGTGACTCTGACAGCCCTATTCCAAGCTCTGACAATGCAGAAGCAGCATAACTTGTTTTATCTCCTTCAACAGTAGGTTCTGAAAACTAGATATTTTGGCAGTCCAAGACCATGAAGTTTCACCAGCATGTCACTCTTTATGTTCCTGTGCTAACACCCTAAACTCATGATGGATCCAAAATTCTCTTCCCCCTTTCCTTTTGGCTAAAGGATCATTTAACCTGAAATCATTTCACTATCTGCAATACAGGGACAACTTGATGCACTCCACACCCTGCATCCATTTCTAGACTCAAATTTTATGTGTGCTCTACAGCAAGAAGAGACAGTCCCCATCATCTGTATGGAGGGACAAAGAAGCCTGGTGAGCGCTTTGGAGGGGAGGCCCCTGTGAGGAGGGGCTGAGGTCACTTGGTTTGTTCAGCCTGGAGAAGACTGAGGGGAGACCCCATTGCAGTCTTCAACATCCTCACGAGGGGAAGCAGAGGGGCAGATGATGCCTTGAAAGCCTACCTGGAACAGAGGCTAGACAGTGTTAAAGGAATAAAGTAGGTTTTTAATAAAAGGCCTTCAAAGAATACACCTGGGGCAGTACAAGAGCCTGGCTGAGGCTACACCCAAGATTGATGACAGATCACACGTTTTCACACTTTTTGAAGTTTTGGTCCATTTACATATTGGGTTGATTGTCCAATTACAGCTTCAGGTTATTAAGTCCCATCCTCCCAGTCTGCTCCCCTCAACTCGCTGTTGTTTATACTTTTTGGGCCTGAAGCTGCAATGGTGTCCTTGGTTCTCGGGCTGGAAAAGGATTGTTTTGTCTAACTAAACTGTGAAGAGAACTTGGTAACACTTTATATGAAGTTCAGAGTTACATACTAATGCAGTAAAAAATCTGGGAAATATGAAAGCTAAAACTTAAGGCATCACAGAGGTATCAACTGTTTGTGTCTGGTGACTACTGACAGGACTTGAGAAATGAAGCTGTGTCAGGGGAGGGTTAGGTTAGATTTTAGGAAGAGGTTCTTCATCCAGAGGGTGGCTGGGCACTGGAACAGGCTCCCCAGGGAAGTGGTCACTGCACCAACCCTGACAGGCTCAAGCAGCTCTTGGACAATACTCTCAGGCACATGGTGGGATTCTTGGGGTGTCCTGTGCAGGGCCAGGAGTTGGACTTGATGATCCTGATTGGTCCCTTCTAAGTCAGCATATTCTACGAGTCTATGATTCTATAAGCTACGGGACAAGTGACAGACAACTGCCATCACAAAAGTCCTGCATAAATACTCACTATGCAGCAGGTACAGGGAATCAGCCTGCCCAAATACCACTCTTGAAAGAGGTGTCAAGGCAATAAATACTGCTTGGATGTATGATTATAGATTGTGTATGGCTATGGTTTAAGAATCTCCTGAGGATCAGCGTGAAAAACCAGTATCTGACACCCATGAATGCTGCACAATACACGCCTGTCCCCACAACTCTCTAGAGGGTTATAACCACTTCCAACCAAGCAGCCATACACAGAGTCCTGTCCTTTTCCAATGAAAGGGTTAATCACCTCTGGTTTTCAAAACAGCATTTCTGCATCACTTCTTCACAAAAGGGACATGGACTTTACTGACTGTGTCTTGCAGTAAGGCAAAGAACATACATACTTCTTAACCCCCAAACCAAACTTGTTGCAAAACTGTAAAGGCAGAATATATTCTACTGCTAATATTTTAAGTAAATAGTTGTATTTAGCATCACTCAAACCCCCCTAACCAACTAATCCACCAAACATCAACCAACTCACCACATCATTAGAGTCTGTAAGGATAGCCACTATTATTCTCACTTCCTTTTCCTGTTTTCTTCTCCTTCCAATATTGATACTGTATTTCTCCTCCAAATTGTCTTTCCCTACTTGTTCTTCCCTTGATGCTCCCTACCATCCCCCTTCCTGGTCCTGCTTAAAATTTCCACATTTCTTTTCCTCATCTACATCCTCTTGGTTCCATTCTCCCTGCTTTTGGTTGTCTATAGGGCAGCAGAAGTGCTTGTCAAGTGCAAAAACTAGTAATGGGGAAGTGAAGTTAATCTGTGACAAAGATCATATTCATTAACATTACTTAGATATATGTAACTTGAAATGACATCGTATTTCTACAACCACAGGAAACATTTGTCTCACCATTTAGTTCATTTACCAGCCACCACAGGAAGTAACTTTCAAAATTTGGTATCTGTCATTTTGTATCTTTCTCTTTTTCCATTAAAAAAACTTGACCAGAAACCAAGCAAGGAACAACAGGGCCTTGAATTTTTTTCCTGCATAGGAGACAGTATTAGGTGTGAAAATTAAAATATTTACAAGTGGCCCACTTTATTGTCGCTAAGTTCAGTGACAATAAACTTCAATACACTCCATCCCTCTATATACTGTTATACAACAAGTAGGTTAACTGAACTTTTCATGTTAGGCAACTGCTACATTGGAGAAAAATTTTTGTATTTAGGACAATTTTCTCTTTTCTTTTTTCACAAGAGCAAGGGCAGTTGGGGAAAAAATTAATAGAGGCATGTTCTTTTTCATAAAGCAAAAGCAGTGAGGGTGGGGTGCTTAACATAATCCAGTCTTAAAGGCCCGTGGCTGCTACATACTACATTTAAGTTCAAATATTTTAAAGTATCATTTTACAACTGTGCCTGGTGCAACGAATGTGAATCATGTTTCAGCTTCCACAAGACATCTGCCAAAATCCCACATTTTTTTTTTTAACTGTGTGGCAGATTACTGTAATGTCCTGTCATGTGTAGACTCAGTTTTGCATCAGCAGAAAACATACTTGGCCCAAAGCATGGCAGATTGTCTCCTTTATTAACACAGAACCCCTGTGTGCTGTGGACAGTTCTAAAGATGCAGTTCTCAATATGCAATCTTTAATGCAGCAAACAGATGTAATCCAGATTACTGAAAAGACCATCTTTCTCTCCCTTCTGTTTTGCCAGTCTAAAGATGCATGCAAGCCAGGACTTGCTAGAAAAGATCTGGTATTACTGGGCAGAAAAGCTTTCCCGAGATATTTGCCACTATTAGGTGCAGGGTAAACTAACTGGCGTGTTTCAGCTGTTTGGGCTGGCTGGTATTTGTTTAAGTATTAACTGCTAGGAGGTATGTTAAAAACCACCAATGAAACAATAAAAACACTTCTGTTTTTCTTGGAAAACTCAACAGCTCTACAGTTTAGATGTCTTTCCACTCTTTTTACTTGTTGTACTTAGAAATATATGTTGCACTGCTATACAATAGCTACCATTTTCATCCAAGCTTTCAGAGATTACTATATTAAATATGAAATCTAGTGTCTTAGCACACTAAAATGCTTGTAAATTCCTGTGTTTGGAAGCAACAGGCACTTTAGATATACATGAAATAACAATGCACAAAGTAAAAATATGCATTAAACTGCATCATAGCAAATGTTTCTTGTTAACTCTTTCAGATATGTACTTTCTAACAGCAGTTAAGTGGGGAAAAAAAGTTTCTTCCTCAGTGTGTGCTGGAGCAGCAGTGAGTATTGTTGGCTTGGGTCAGCGGTCGTATTCCAGTCATAAACTTTTTTATTCAGTTCCATATGGATAGACAACACACAGAGTTTCCTGCAGCAACAAAAGCAAAAGCATTCCATTAGAGAATGAAGCAAGACAACCATTTAAGAATTCACAAGAGAGAAGATAACTTCAGACTCAGCATGGAGAAAGTTTGCAATTTCAGTCTTTACTTACTTGCCTTACTTTAGAGGCAAGACCTCTAAAATGCAAAGCTGTACACACATTTTGAGACAAACTCTTATGACCCAAATCATTGCTGTGATATTAATTATGCTGACATGATGGTCTGTGATTTCATGACAAGGCTTTAGGATTTGTAAAAACATACTGAATGTTAGCACTGCAACTGCCTTGAATAACAGTTGTTAGTTCCCTGGTAGACCAGCTGTATAAATAAAACCTTTGTTGGTAAGATATATCCAAATGTATCTGATTTTTGTGCAGATTCCTTTTGATCTCTTTAAATAGATGAAAGTTTTCTGACAGTTTAAATTCAAGATTACATATTGGGAATCAATTGGGTCTGTGGCAAAGGGTTAATTAAATTTAGAGAAATCAGAAAATCCTTCCCTCTCTACTGCCTTTGTCCTGAACTTAAGCACTGACCATTTATATTTGCAAGCACAGCTCTTCTTAATGGTACCTGGCAATCCTCCATTTAACAGAAACCTGTTTATCTTGGAGAAGTAAAATTTCCAGTCCTGTCTAAAGCCCTGACATACATTATATAGGACAGGTTCTTCTCTTCTCACTCTGCAAACCCCAATGCCATAACACACTTTAATTTTACTCTTCAAAATCAAAAACTTCACTCCTAGTTTAGGCTACCTTTCTATGCAATTGTGTGAGGATACTTGTCTTTTCGCCTATGACACTGCAAGAAAATACAGTTCAGGACCAGATGGGATGAAATTTAAGGTTTCTCATTCTTCGTGACAATAAGCTATCACAGAAAAAGAGTTCCCCATGACAATAAGCTATCACAGAAAAAGGGTTATTTTTTTTCCTCTTATTTTAATTTACCTTTTATAAGGATTATGGAGTAGTTCAGCCAGACAGCGCAGATAATATGAGGATGAAGTTGGTGATTGTTCTAGTGTAGACACATCCACCTTGCAATGACTCCAAAGGATGTCTGCTGCCTGGGGGATGGTGACTTTAGCACTAATATTGTCACTATTCCCATCGACTTCCAACAGACTGGTATATTCCTGCTCATTTTCTGGGACAATATAGCTCTGAATAAAAAAAAGCTTCGGTTTTCCTAGGAGTCCAGGACATGAGTCTGCTGTAAAGTATTTCTTTATTTGTTCCAAAGGGAATCCAGAAAAGGTGTGGTCTGTACAGAAGATGCTCTGAGAGTTTCCACGGCTGACCAATATGCAAACAAAGCTGTCACAACTTCTGTGCTTCTGCCACCTTGCAACTTCAAGCAATGTTTGATTCATGGAGCTCATACTTAAGTATCTGTGACAATGAACGTCATAGCCTAAGCCTCTGAAGGTCTCTTCCAACACAGCTGAAAGAAGCAAGATGGAATTAAACCAAGGCACACCAAGGCTCAATCTCAACTATATTGAATTACAGTACTTAGAGTGTTTTGCTCTTGAAACTAACTAGTTTATTTTATCACAATAATTAAAAAGTCAGGAGTACTTGATGTTGATCACAGTACATTACATACTTATAGTGCTACATGCATGTTGTCTTTCCTGTGAGTTACATGTTTCATGACAGCAGAGACGCTGTTATCTGTTTCACATTCCACAGACACATACATGCTTTCCTTTAGAGCCACTATTCCAAGTTCCTAAGATTTAGAATATAAGGCAAGAAAAAACACACTTGAAATGATAAAGAGTGATCTGGACAGCATAGGAAGTCTGTTTCACCTTTTAATTTGTCAAAATTATTCTGAATGGTTATTATAGATAGACAGAACTGCATAAGAAACACAGAGGTTCTCTTTCATCAGTCAAAAATGAACCTGCTGCAGTCATTTTTCTTCCTAAAATTTTAAGTGATGAGCTCCAGGTGAAGAATGGACACTGGAGTCTTAACTGGGACAGAATGGTATTTTCAGGTAAAAAAGAAAGCTGAATAATGAACTCTTTCAATTGAGTTAGAAATTAAAACCATAGGTGCCAAACCCGAAGACTTAACTCTTACTGTATTTGTGTTAACCTGTGCTGCAGGAAAATGTGTTGAGATCTGAATAACTACTTTGGATGTTTCTTAATATGGGACTGAAACCAGATATGTGGTGGTTAAAAGCAGAGGTATTAAGTGTTCAGAGAACCACAAGCTACTATGACTTATAGCTGTAGCATTGCATCTTTATTATAAAGCACATATACACTGCCCATGCACAGCTTCTGGTAGGAAAAGAATTATCAGGTGCCATGTTGATCTAAAATGCCTTACACACATAGGAAGCTTACACATAGCTGTCTTTGACTTCAAACGTTTAACAAGCCCTAATTTACAGGGGCTATTTCAGAGGCAGTGGCAGCAAAGCAGCTGTACAACCACACTCTTCTCCCTCAAAAGCCCATAGTGAACACAGGAAACAGAACTCCTAACTTTCCTCAGCAAAATAAAAGGTAGATACAAACTCTATAGTGAAGTGATAAAAAAGAACTACAGTTTCATTGGATTTCTGCTGGTTTGTTTAAATTTTGTAAAATAATTCAACTGTCCAGACATTTTTAATTTGAGAATAGAAAGATAAAGCTCTCTTATTTTATGCAATAAAACATGCTCTCAAAATTCAGACCATTCAGTATCACTACGCTTTAGCAGTTACACATTTGATGAAGCTCTCCATCAGTTAGGGGGTAAGCAGTACATGTACAAAATGAGAATTACAGCAGTGAGAATGCTTTTCCTGTAATGTCTTGATCTCACTGGCACGTGCACATATACACACAAATACAAAATCTGGTGTCACCTTAGTCCCCACACACACTAACTGTCAATAGTGTAAAAAAAACAGCTCAAAAACTTAGAGCTGACACCTTAGTTAACAATTAATCAGAAATGATACATGGTAAGCCTTGGATACTTTAAGGCAAGACACACCCCAGCATTACATGCTGCAGCCTAAGATCAGCAACTACCTATTTCTTCAACACTAGCCATCTCCCAACAAACCTCCACTGACTGTTCAGCATCTCCATTCTACATAAAACACTAGCCTTTTCTCCCCTCATTCTTCACAATGTCAGGATTAAAACTGATTTCCAAATGAAAAAATCAAAAGCAGCTATTTACAAAACAGCAAGGTGCATTTCAGTTTGAATTTTATCAGCATTTGACAAAATCATGCTGTTTACACTGGGCATTATAAAGTGTTGTAATTCTTGATCCTACAGTATCTGTTACTGGTTTGCCTTCCTAAGATTAAATCTTGTGACAGCTATGGATGCTAATGGATGTCACAGATGCCATTTCTTAAGTTTTCCCTGCCCTCTTCTTTTTCTTCAGTGTACTCAGACTTCAGAATAGGGTGGCACAACTATTCTGCCTTTCTAGCAAACTCCTTTCAGCAAGGCTGTATGCCCTGTCTCCTCTGAATCTCACTAGCACCACAATGTATTTCAGTGCAAGTCTTGTCTTCTATCATGTTAAATGCTGACAATGCACTGGTGACTTTAAACATCTAAGATACAGAATTTCTGTGTGTGAGCTCCACAACCACTGCCCTTCAACTACATCAGCCATTCTAAGTTCATCTCCTGGACCATTACATTTGAGAAAACCAAAAAGCATGCCTGGAAAGCCTCTCCTTCCCCTACATCTCCCAGCTTATTACAGAACTGACTGTAAAAATAAAAATACACTTCATTTTTATTTTTAGCCTCACGTGTTACAGTAATTAGAGAGTGAGGGGTGTTTTTGACTGTGCAAAGGTCTAATTCCAGGATTCTACAAAGGTAATCAGGAAACCCCCACATTTCAACCATGGCAGTGACTACACTGACAGCTGGGGTGACATTTTCAGTTTCACTGTGGTCACACTTTCAGCTAAACTGTGCAATATAGGACAAAAGCCCAGGTCCATTTTAATAAAAGACTTCATGGTATTCAAAATCTCTTGTTTCCAATATAAATGCACTTCAAATCCACAACTTTGGTTTTGGTTTGTTAACTGGTGGGAAACACTACCATCTCTGCCAATAATCTGTTGTATGACTGTATGACTGCTGTAAGCCTAATTTTTCAGTTGGTTGCTGAACATCCTTTTTGTCCCTCCCAAAATTTAGCCTCTCCTCTTCCAAGTTCTTTCATTCAGAGATTCTGCACCAAAAACCCAAACATTGTCTCCAATAATTAGGACAGTTGGCTTTTCCAACTTTTGGCTCTAGAAGTCTTACTAGAATTGGTAGATTAAATGACTGGGACAACACTACCCTCATCTGGCTGGTAAATGTACATTATATACTTTATACTAAATAGTTCTAATTATCCAAGACTGACAAGTTAAAGGACTTCAAATTCCAGAGACTTACCGGTGTCATTGCCAATACAATCTATTATCAGGCACATTCCTAAAGGCTGACTTTGCATTCTGTAAGAATCATCAGACATCTGAGAAATGAGAAAGGACAATTACAAAGTTAATACATTGCTTTCTCAACTTTTAGACCATATTATTTTCTCAAATTTTACGTCAGATTTATTAAATAACGTTCTGTTGTTTTCCATCAAGTAGCTAGCAGAAATCTTTCCAGTGAGTTGCAATGTGTCTTACCTACACAACAAAAAAATCAAGAGAAAGGGACTAATGTTTCTTTTCCCTCCATTTCTAGTACAGGCTTAGTTTTTGTGTCCTTGTGTTATGCAATCTCACTACCATAATGATTCTTAAACAGGGACTAAAACTGTACAAGCTTCATACTGCCAACACAATAAATGTAGAGGACTTTTGTGTTCTTCACGTGTGCAAGCAAGCACTGCTCATCAGAAAATTTATTTCCTTATTTAGTGGAACAACCTCCTTATTCCCAAATAATCCATAATGACTCTATCACAAGTCCTCTCCCCTCTGAAGAGAATTAGTTGAAGCAAATCAATTTGCTACAGGCTGGCTCCTGACCTACAGGAGAATTAGTAAAAATAACAGTAGGACATTCTTATTATTAATAGCCAAAGCATGTCTGTCTTCTGCCTGGAGAGCAAGGGGTGAGGAGGGAATCAAACCCAAAACTTACTGCATGCAAAGAAGCTCTGTGATTTCTAATGCGTGTGGCAAGAGGTCTGAAGTCCAACAGAGTTTAACTTGGCCTCCACTAATAAATGTACAAGTTCTGTGTGCACATCATATATACATGCATTTTACACACTGCTGCTTCCAAAGTAGCAGCAAACATTTTATATTTAAAATATATTCTGCAAAAACAATTCACAGAACCTGTTTACAGCTGAAGATGTACCCACTGTTCTCTCTGCACAAAACTCAAGGAAATCTCAAAATGAAACACAAAGAAAACTAAGGTAAATACTCACAGAGGTTGCATTTATTTACATGCACAAGCATATACCTTATGTGGCACTGATCCCGACTCCTGAATAGACATGTGAACTGGTTCTGCTGCAGTTAAAACATACAGAAGTAATCTCAGTAGGTAAGTACCAGTGATTTTTTTTTGTTACCAGATCAGTTATAAACAATAATGTATCTACTTCAGCAAAGTTCCCACCCATCAGGACCTCTTAGTTTCTATGTATGCTACTAAAGTTTAAAAATCTCTATTCACTTCTAAAATGTTTTCTGGATTTCATTCTACATAGCTTGGGACTAGAAGAAACAAAGAATCTCTTCTACACTGAAAGAATTCAGCCAACTAATTTTAAAAATCACCATATCTGAGAGGTATTTGGGGTTTCCAGAGAAAACACAATACACATGGAAGAACCTGCACAGCTTCCTGGCTGGCCTGGTGGGGAGTCCACTGCTGAACTGGCATAAAAACTTCCTCCTCCAGAGTTAATGGGCAGGACTGCACTACACAGGCCTCCAGAGCTGGGTAGTCAATCTTATCCATGGTTTTACTAATAAAGTATTTATTCTGTTAAGTTTTGACAGTGGAAGCTCACAATTTTTAAGACTGTTTTAAGATGTGGCAGCACAAGCAAAACAAATATAAGACCAAACAGTAAGGCCAGGCTCAGTTCTGAGAGGTATCAAATACTCTCTGCTCTTGGTGTTATTAACAGGATTAGCCATGAACACAGCTATCAAACAACAGTCTTTTTGATTTAATGAAATTAATCATTTGGCTCTTTTAGATTATCAAAAATTAGATAAAATACTCTTACCAAAACATAATCCATTTTGTAATTCTTCTGTGTTCTCATTCTGATTCTGAAATAAAGAAAAAGGCATAATTTTCCTATTCTCCTTCAAGAATTAATAAACATGTTCCAAAATAAAACACAGTAGTATTTCTTTCTCAATAAAAGGATATTTTAAGATTCATTTCTATCAGCTAAATAAAATTACAACATAACAGATTAAAAATCCTACCCAGAGCACAGACAAATAAAATAAGCACCCAGCTGTTCTTCCTCAAAAAAAAATCACCAGCTTGTCATGAACAGCAAAAAAAAGCCTCTGAGGATGTGAACTTTGTTTCCTTACAGTAGCAGGGAGCTTCATTTTTACTAAACACATGACAACTAACCTTATCAAATTTAGCAAGGTTAAAGACTAAGAAAGGTCGTACTAATACAATATCAGAGCTAACCCAAATATGAAGAATACTGCATGCATAATGACTTTTCAGATACTTAGATATCTTCTTAAACTGAGTTTAAAACAAACCACAAAAAAAACCTGAAAAACTTTTCTTAAAATGCTATAATTTTCAGCTTCAAAAATTAAAAGCTACTTTCCCTGAAAGGTCCAGAGGTACAAAGAAGAAGAAGATGATTTGCAAGGAACAGTCAGAGCAAAACTTCTCACTCCACAGTTTAGTACAAAAACCTTTCAAGATACAGATTTCATATATTTAACTAATGGGAAGAAATTCACAGAAGTCCTTTGAAGGGCATCTTTCTCAGTCAGATGATTTAAATCAAACCCTAAACTCAGCAAATAACAGGAAAAACAGAAATAAACCAAGCAATATTTTAGTCACTAACCATCTCTCCTTCCTCAGGCTCCTTTTAAAGTCTGGCAATATTTAGAAATAAAGGATTTGTTTCACTTCTTGTAGACTTACCCCTGAACGATAAGGAGGCTCAATCAGACTGAGATTAGGGAGAGAGGCCTGATGAGCATTTACATAAACTGGCTGAGAATGAACGGAGCACACTGAAGCTGAAAATTTAACAGAAACACAAATACATCATGATATTTCAACTGTTTTAAAAACCTACATCTATGAAGAATGCAAATACCCTTATTTGTAAGTCACAGTTTTATCTTCAGCACATCTGATTGTTGCTATCAAGAGTAACCAGTGCAAAAAGAGCATCTTACCTTTGTGTTTGTAATTCTGAATCTTCCTAATCAAGTCTATCCTGTGAATACTTCGAAAACAGTTTTCTATCAAATCCAGTTGATTAGGAGCCACCAAATTTAGCTTCTCCAGGTCAATTATAAGAGCTAGAAAACTCTAGAATAGCAACACAAACCCAAATACATCAATAATTCTTTCTCCACCAGAAGTAACAAAACAACCCAGGAAATACCATGGAGAGGTCATAAAGGCTGTATGAACAATTAGACACATTACACCTTCTAAGAAAATTATCTGAGAGACATGTGACTCCTTGATATCATCACTGGAGTAATAGAAACTACGAAGTGATATTCTTAAAAATCAGTCTTAAATTTTTGAGGAAACAGTTTTGCATTTTGTTTTTGCTACAAAGCCAGCCACTGGGAATGTCACCTCACATGTCAAAAAGCAGGAGGCAAGAAGAGCTTTGGGAAATTTTCAGGGCCTCTCTCCTTCCTTGACTGAAGATATAAAAGGAAAAAAAACCTCAAAGGAAGAAGAGAGAAATCTTCAGTCTTCTCTGCACAGTGGTCAAGGTTTCTGAATCCTCTCTACTGCATTTCTGCTTTCTGAGAGGACTTAATACAAATATTCAGAATGTAAAGGTATAAAGATGTAATTACAATATATCTGTTCTTTTTTAAGTGAAGCAGAACACAAACAAAAAGTGACCTTGTAATTCAAGAGACAGTTCAAATGGTTATTGGTTTGAGATTATTCTTACATGAACTTTCTGGTCAGAAATACTGAAGAAAGACTTCTGCCTGCTGCCCAAGAAGTTCATTCGACCACCATACAGTATAAGAAGCACTGCTTCCTCTTACTTTTTGACTTGTTTTTCACGCTTCTTTCCTTGAATTGAAAACCAACAAAATGAAATAGAAGCCACAACTCCTTGTCTGCTTCCTGATGTTTGTGTACTCCTGCCTCAATACTCCTTGCAGTACTGTCTCCTTTCCTTTGCTGTCTAGCTACTTACTTTCTCACTTTAATGTCTCTTGGCTCCAGAGGAGAATGCCAGCAGGAAAACATACCTTATCTTTTGCTTTTGCCATTTTCATACGAGGTGCATAATCTCTGAGTAGAAAACCAAGAGAACCCACTTCGTCTTTTTCCAGATTTTCATTTATCTCTACCATTAGTACCCTGAAATAAAGTTGAGATATTTCTAAAGGATTAGCTTGCAGTAAGATTCCTCCCTTCCCCAACTACTCAACTTCTCCCCATGTTCCAGTCTTAATCCACCAATTCTAACTAATAAACAGGTAAAAAAACTACTCTGTTTCAAGATCCAATTATAAAATGCCTACTCTTGCTTATCAGCACCTGTGTTTTTCAGACTGACAGTGTAATAGCCACTTTCTGTTAGGAAAACAGAAGTTTCCTTAATGAGATGAAGTGAGAGAATGAGACAACAGAACATATCCTTAACTTTTTTACCTATTAGGTACAGGGGTTTTATTTTTGTGAGAATTTAATACAGGAAAATCTTCCTTATGATTACTTGGATTTCTTTCTGAAGTCTCTCAAAGAAAATAACTGGAATTTCTTAATTTAAGCCTCTCAAAACTAAGAGAGTAAAACAAATTAGAGAGAGGTCCCTTGAGAAAAGCTATACCAGACGGCTACGTGCCCAAAGCAAACCAGAAAAGAAAGTATCTCTAAACAATGATATTCCTTTAAAGTATCATTTTTAGCTGCTAATCTAGAACTCTACAAACATCACTGGTTTTATTCACAAACACACAAGCTCCTTAAATACAGATGCTTCTAATGCCATGACTAGTAGGAAATTACTGAAATTTAATTCATGGACTAAACTTGACATATTCTTTTAACTATAACTCTAGATATAACATCCTTTTCTGCTTTTCTTCTATCTTCAATAAATATTCTCTGAATCTGTGAAGTATTAAAAATAATAAACAAAAAACTAACTCACCCATACTGTCCCCCCCAAAGGAAAAAAGCAAACCACTTATTTTGAACAAGACAGTGTAGCTTTGAAATCTGAAATAGATATATTACCTGTAATCAGGGATAAGTCTGAGACTCCTGGCAAGGTGAGCTTCCACTGTTTCTTTCTCAGTGTTCAGGATCCTCCTCAGCAAGTCAAACCTCTTAACTCTGTACAACAGCTCAGACAAGCCAACAGGAGTCAGTTTCTCTCTCTCATTCAAAGCCACCAAAATCTCTTTAAGATCAGCAGTGGCCAAATCAGGAGCAAGGTCTCGGCACAGGAAAACCATCATCTCTTCTTCTTCTTTATCCAATTCCTCTTGAATCTGATGAATAAGGAAAGCTGGCACTTGGCACCTGGTCATCACTTTGTTGCTGCTCCTTTAAAATTGCCAGCCTTCTGGTTTTTAAACTGGAAACCGACATGACATGAAGCCTGTATCTACCACAGCTCTTCTCTTGTGTTCATTCTTAACGAGGTGCATTTTTACAGGGGCAGTTCTGTGGGAGACAATTAAAAGGCACCAAATCAGTGATCTGCTGCACAAGTTCACAGTTAACTCTCCTATCTGAACTATTTCACTTTCAACACTACACAGACCTTCTTTATTCAAGGGACTCTCCCAGTTGTTCACTACAAAACCAAAAGTATTTGGAAGGTCATACTAATCAGAAAGACATGCAAGTTCTTTTTAGAGTAAATTACCTTCACACGAGTCTGTATATTCCATAGGAAGTGAAACAAAAGTCATCAGCTTGCCTCTGAGTGCTAGACTAAGTATTTCTGAAAGCTCTGCCCTTTTCTGAGCAACAATATAACATGTAATTTTTAATACACTAATTATCTGTAAATTCAAGAGCGTGTGGATTTTCTTATTACTAACATCATTTAAAGGGATTCCAATCTGGGGTTAAAAGGATTTTCCACACACACCCTCCATGCTCAAAAAGATTGAAAAGCCCCTCAAAGAAAATCCCCCAACCTTAAATGTTCAAATTGGTTAATTCTGAAGGTATAGATGAGCCACAGACAGCCTTTTTCTTCACTAAACATTCATGTATCATCATATTGAAAACTGGAATAAAAATTCAAACCTAGAAAAACACCCAGCCTTGTGATTAACAAAATCAGCAGGGTGCTCAATTTCCACTGCCACCAGCTATGGAAATTCTATCTAACTTCCTCTGACCTCCATTACATACATGGAGAAATGGCAGATGAGCAATCCTAAAGACAAATTTTAGTCCTTCCACAGAGTTTGATCACTACACTGCAGAGTTTGATTTAAACCATACTGGAAAGCAAACACCAATTGAACTTTAAAGCCTGATACACCAAAAGATTCTAGCACCTGAGTAAGATAATTTAACAGCATTTTCATCCTTTTGTTACACATTCTGGAAGTTACAATCAAAAATGTCACATACTGTGTCCATAATTAAGGTGAGATAAATTCATCTAAAACAGAGGAACCTCTCATGCACTGTAATGTGTTTTGGAAAGTTTTCTATCAGAAGAAAAGCATATTTACTGCTAACTTATTTTCAGTCTAGCATCAAACACTTGTGAGAATTCTACAGAATGACAGTTTTCACCTCATAATGCAGTCAAGAAGGGGGAGGCACCTTCCTATGAAAGTATCTCCCAAGCACATTCAGCTGGGACTTTCAAAAGAACTTGAAGTCATGGTTTAAAATGAAACAGGAATTTAACTACATTTGGTGATTTTTGGAAATACCAGAAAAACTTTTTGACTACTCCAGTTGCTTTTTATCTAGTCTTTTAAAACTAGGTAAGAAAATACGGAGGGTGTGTGTGTTTTATGGAGGAGTTTCCTACCCAGTTGGAATTTCAGACACGCAAAATTACTATTTATATGTTAAGTTGAAAATAATCTGCCTTTAAAACACACGTATGAATCATCTTTTGTGCATTTCCTTTAGATACGGTACGTCACGTGTTCATTATTAAAAAATGCTGATTATCCTCTCAGTGTTGCATTTATCTACCTGTATGCAAATATGTTCACAAGAACACTGGAAAACTGGCATTTGACCATTGCCAAATCACTGATCCAGATCCAGCACACATTGGTTTCCATCCAGGATTTTCCAGTGATTACATCAACTCATTCTTTGTTGGACAAATATCAAGATCACAAATTACTGTGGAAGGCCTACTTCCTATTTTATGGGGGTGGGAAAACCAAAGAAAATGACCAAGGGTCGTTCTTCTGTATGACTGCAGTGAACCAGGAATGATGCTCTAACTAAAAGGAAAACCAGCTGTGCACATACATTAATCCATTAATCGTGTACTGCAAGGGGAATGAGTAAGAGGAGAAGTGATTTTTTTAGTATAAACTAAAAGTTTGTAACTTTGCATCTCAAAGCCATGTGCCCGTGTTTGATGGCAGGAATGTCACAGGACCAGGGCAACCCTGATACATTCTGTGTGTGTACACAGCCAGATCCACTCCCCCCTAAGAGATAAACGGCATCATGTTCCACTCTTCCATCTGATGACCACATTTTTAACATCACAGATACCATTATCATAGCTGCAAAAGTTAAAGAAAAAAACTAATCACAACATAAACCCAGCAGCCTAGCTTTTGATTATCTGGGCTCTGCAACAAGATGACTTACTGAATGTTAATTCTCTACAAAGAGAAGAGAAGAATCAGCTTATCTGCTAAGACAAAATAAAAAATTCACAGTCATCAGAGATAAAGTTGCCTCAATAATTTTCATGTTCATGTGCATGTCTAATTAGTTGGTTTTTGGTTTTTTTTTACATCCATGCAAAGGAGCAGGAAATAACATACTAAAATTTCACCCAAAGATGCACAAGGCTGCAGTTAACTCCTTGCTGGCATTTTGTATCTTGAGGCTTTCACAGTCATCTTTGCAGCAACAAAACCAGGATATGACACCGGTGGGTGTCGTTCTGATTTGGGAAATGATCTCTTTCACAAGACGGACTCATGTGGAAGGCCCGTGCTGGAAGGAGAACAGATGACCTGGCTGCGGGCGGCGCTGGCTTTGTGCTTTGTGCTTCCTCCGCTCCGCGTTGTTCGAAGAGGTGGCGGTGGTGGAACAACCGCACTTGGAGCCAAGGCCATCTGGCATTTTTCAAAGTTGCAGAGCACGCTCCACAGCTTTCAAATTTCCCTATTTCCTCACTGCCCTACGCCCTCTAACAGGACTTGTGCAAAGTACTCAGGAAAAACAGGGAATTTCCGCGGGAACTATGGCATTCCTTGCTACGCTTGTATAGTTTCCTGCCTAGTTCTGGAAACTAATATGACCACGCTAATTTAACATCCCAGTCGTCCTAACAAAAAATAATAATAATAATAATAAAAAAAACCAACAAAAACCAACCCACCAAAAACCAATAACAACAAAAAAACCCCCACCAACCCACCAATCCCCCCCCCCAAAAAAACTCAAAAAAACCACAGCCCATTAAAAAAAAACAAACTCAGAACCAAACAAAAAATCCCCAACTACGAAACGTGGTTTATGCAGATTTCCAGTCATCTTTCTAAGTACGTCATTTTAAATCACACTCGGTTTCGGTTCTCGCCACGAGCCCAGGCCGAGCTCAGGCCCCGCTTGCGCCGGCCGCTCCGGCTCTGCAGGGCGCCTCTCCCCGGGCCAGGGCCAGGGACACGAGCCCGGAGCACGGGGCGTTGGGCCGCCTGTGCTGAAAGCGCAGGGTGGGAAGGGAAGCGTGAGGGGAAGGAGGAGGGGAAGGTATAACGCACCCAGACGCGTCGGGCAGATCTCTACGGCAGCCAGGTCCGGCATTCGAAGCAGGGCGGAGGCGGGGCCGCACGGCCCGCGGGCTGCCCGGCGCCGGCCCCCGGGGGATTAGGCAGGGCGATGGGTTTCGTTTTGTTTCCGCCTGTACCGCTGGAGACGAACTCCGGACGGAACAAACTCAACCGCTCGGCTCCCACCGGATGGAGGCGGGACAGGGCCTGCGGCGCCTCCCGGTACCTTCCCCGGGCACGGACGCTGCGGCGCGGGCAGCGCCGTGAGGGGAGCCCGTGATGGCGGCGCGGTCCCGAGTTCAGCATGTGCACAGGCATTTGTGGGCTGTGTTTTTGTCTGGCTGCTGGTGTGGGGACGGACAGAACGGCTCTGTTGGCCCTGCGAGCTGTGAAGTAGTAGCAGGGTTTTCGGAGAGCAGTTACAGACCTGCAGTCAGTGTGGGCACCTGTTTTGGCCGGAGTTTAGACGTAACCCCTTGTATGGCTCATGTCTCACTTTGAATTTGTTTGTTCACTCTGAGGATAATATACAGCTGTGTGAAAGTTGTATGCTTCCCGTTGTAAATTCATAAGTACATATTGCGTAACGCCTTGTTCCTGAAAACTGGGTGTTGCTATTCCCTTGACATTAACTAGCAACTTTCATGAACGTATTTACTGCGGGATGCTAGCGTTGCAGCTGGAGCTGCTCTTCAAAAGGCCTAAAATCTAAAATTTTTCTGCTGAACGAGACAAAAGCCATCTCCATATATGGTGAAATCCGACAGAAATAACTCCCAGCTCAATGGATTTCGCAGCATTTATGAAACAGTCTTTTTTTTTTTTTTTTTTGGTGCTGCTAAAAACAGAGCAGCGGAAGCGCAGTACTCTGGGATTAGCACACGTGAAGTCACACTGTCTTTGGAACTACTGGGAAAAAGGAGACAGAAAATATTCACCCACACTACAATTTGTACCAAGTGGCAGCTCTACTGAAAAAAATACTTGTATTCTTACTGAAATTGTATGGTCAGGCTCTCACTGTAATATCAATCATTCAAGGCTATCACACTATCCCTACTATTAATATGAAGCTGATTCAGAAGGAAACTAGCTACCTATTGTGAATCAATATGCACAGTTCCTCCTTGGATCTGTTCCATACAGATTTCCACCTGCATTTCAGAAAGTGGAACATCATCAGTTTTATTTTTCAGACCTTAGGATACAAAAAGAGCTTCCTGACTGGTATTACAATCATGTATATTCCTGCCCTGCTGGTGCCACTGCTGTTTGTGACCCTGGTTTTTGCACTGTAAAATATCTACGCTGGTAGAAAGGCTGTTTTAATGTAAGGACAGACATTGCTATGGTTACAGTAAAGACACATTTGGTACTATTATTTTAATACACAGGAAATACTCCATCCCCAGGCAGGATTGGTATTATTATATCCGTGAAAAAAAATCTTAATGAGTATTGTATGTGTAACCATGATGAGACATATTCTACCAGATTAGCAAAAGATGTTCATCATAAATTAAAGACAGTAATTTAGGGCAGTGGCTGCCATCTGGCTATTAAACCACCAAATGATTCCACCTTAATTCACAAATGCATAAATTTTACCAAAACTAGTCTAGTCTAACTGAATATGCTTATTTGCTATATCAGTGAAATGGGAGGCTTATGCCATTTAAAAACTGATTCTACTGCATGTAATAATTAACATTAGTAACAATTACTAACATTGTAATAATTAACTGTGTTACTTGTTTTTCTGAGCAACTATCTGAAATTCAGTACTCCCTAGAAAGTTGTCTTGGAACCAAACAGAAAACAAGCAGTGAGTACCAGCCTTTGAAAATGCCTATTCTGGGTAACAGTACCTAAGGGACAATAGGAATGTTTTGTGCAACAGACCTTACACTGTAGGTTCTTCGTTTGTTTTTCAGAGAATGATGCAACTGGATAGGAATGTTTGAGAAAAGGATTAGGCAAGAGTTTACTAAAATGAGTGTTTGCACTATGAACAGTGCCTTTAGCAATGTCATACAAAGATGACAAAGTCCACTGAACAGTACATCTGCACTCATACAGTAACAGATGTTGTTTATTAGCTCTAAAAATAAAGCTCTGTTGTAATCTCACTCAGAAAGATTCTGTATGAATGTATATGTTTAAAAAAGAGATATTTTAGCCACGTTTTGGTAGGACCTTCAACTTTTTTATAAACCTGCAATTTGTGATAGTTTAAAAATTTCAGTTGCTTCACCATGGAAGTACACTGTGTAATTGTTTAGTGTTAAATTGTAAATTTACCATTTCTCACTTGTCTAATTTTGTTTTTCATTTTTGTGACAGATGTCCTGTTGTTTGGATTGAAAAACTATGTAATATATCCTCCTTACTTTGTTACTAATGGCATAACAAAATTTACAGTAGGATATTCCAACAATTATAATTCTTGGTAGTGCGGAGGACTTATACTGGCCACAGGTCCTTTTCTGCTACAGTCTTCAATCTAGGCATTCTTAAAGCACTCCAGAAGCTGCTAAGATAATTTAAGGAAAACTAGGACATTTAAAAATTGCTAAAAGAGACTAGATCTGAAAATAAATAAATAAATCTATAAATACGTCAGAACAAAGCAAAAAAATGTTGTTCTTCACTTTACAGTCAAGTATGGTGGAAGACATTTTAGGATAAAGTACAGTTATTGCTGAGTTAAACATTTGCTTCTATTTTTGGCAGCAATGTAATTTTTGATGTATGGCTATTACACAGCAGAGTATTCTGGTGCATATTTGTCTGCCAGGCTAATTAACTGTTCAGTATGGTTAAGTGTAAGTTTGGTACTTTCATATACCTTGAGGCAGTCTGGAGTTGGTTTTAAAGCTTTACGTTCATATTTACTTTTATTTAGAGACATAACAGCGAATAGTAACAAACATTTCTAAGAAGTGACAAGTCATTCATTACCACTTACTGGGAAATAATAGTTGTTAAACCTGTAATAAATATGGTACAAATTTTCTCTTAAAAGCAACAGACTTCTCAGTTTAACAGAATCTTGGCAGGGCTTGGAAAGAGCTGGTCTGATAGTTTATCTACCTCTTTAAAGGATGGTACAGCAAACCCAAGAGCCATCTTGGGTTGGTTTTTTTTCCCCAGATCAAAGCCAGTTAAATTGCTCTGGCCGTGTTTTTTGATCCTTCCACAAAAGTATGATAAAATCAAAGAAACATGGGTTTGCCTGTGATAGACTTTAATATGCATAAGTACAGAGTGAGCAGCAGGCTTATGTAGGCTTCAGTTTATGAGTATTAAGTTGTCATATTTGATCTTCAGTGGTGGCCTCCATTCTTCTTTGGAGGAAATAGTGCATATTCAATGCCCAGAGCTATGACAAAAGCTGCAGCTCCCCACTTGAATCCCCTGGTAAAGACTTCTGTTACGGTGATAGGTCTTGCAAAGCCACCCTGATATCTCCAGACTTCATTACTGGAAAGGAAAATGAAACCAAAGACAAAAAAAAAAAAAATCAGTGGAGCCACTGTGATACAAATTAACAAGAATATATATATATAGGAATGATGAAGGTGATACAATTACTCCCAGCAAACAGCACAATTATAGGAACAGAATCACCTTCCTGAAGTCATGTAATTGTACTCTTCTGTTTTTACTCTGTAACAAATCAGAGCCCACTAGCACTTGCATTGGACTAACTACAAAGGCTAGTCACTGCTGGAAAGGCTGTTTTAATACATGTATGTAGCACAGTCTAATCCTACAATCCAGACATAGCTCATCTTAGTGTGGAGGCACCTTCTGTTTCACAATATAACACTTAACTACAAAAAACTTTAAAAGTTCAGAAGGAATCACCTCATGGTTTGGGTTTGACTTTTTTCCTTATTTGACCCCTGATATGATTGGCTCAATCCCCTTCTTGGAGGAGCAACAAATATTAGTGTCTCTTCCACAGTTGTTTTGTAGCACTTCCTGAAATTGGAAGTGTAGGCACTAAAGGTCAGGGTAATTTACACTAAACCTCCAATATTACACTGTATATATTTTTTTAATGGGAACAAGCCTATTGCTTGCTGAAAACAGTTTCATTTGAACCAAAGGGAAAACAATCTTATCCTGCTTGCACTCCACAGAAATAGAGGCAAGATAAATGTGACACAGGCCTAGAAAGTTCATTAAGGGCTGATATTTCAAATGATTCCTATCATCGTTAAAAGTATGATTTACTTTATGCTTACATCTATAAATTATTCTAAAGAAAAGAGCCCTGTCAACTTCAAATCCCTCCACAGGTTATAGCATGAAATAACTTTTTAACAGACCACCTATTTGCTCTTCCATTTTTCTTGTAGTGATTCAAAGTAAAGCCTTTTCTATAAAGACTCCTGGAGCAGTTTGATCATGCAACCTTTCCCTTACAGAAGGACCAGACTACTCACAAGACATTTGGTCTTTTTATTCCCCAAGATGAAAGGGTGGCTGAACAAAGTACTGCATAATTCATGATGTGGGAGAAATACATTTAGCCCTGTTTTAACAGCTGCCTAAATATCTAAAAAGGACGAGATATTCATTGTAGAGTGGTAGCATGAGAAGTAAAAAGCTGATTCTCCATGATGTCATTCACAATTTAATGCAATTCCACCCTGTATACATGGACATTTCTTCTTTTCAAATAAAGGCCTCCTGCTGTATATGAGGAACACCATTCCTACTCAGAATGTCAGTGCAAGTTCCAGCACCTTCATCAAGACCTGAGCACACAATCTCTTTGCAGAGAAGGACAGGATTATTCACATGTACAGACCTAATACCACTTAGGTATTTTGGTCAATGAGGTGTTGGTTTCATGCTGATCTGTGTCATCACAAAGTGCAAGGCTGCCTCGCAAAATGCAGAGGCTGGTCAAGGTGATGCAAGGTGTGACCTTCATGCAAAAAGTAACCAAAGACAACTGAAATTCTGACAGATTTTCACAGTTTTTACTCTAGAAAGAATTATCTACAATGCCAAGGTCTGGTTGATGCTACCAGATGACACACCAAGATGATTTTTGAGGCTGCTGCACTTACCGAGCCCACGGATCCCTCAGGCCCCGTTTAGCCAGCCTGCGCTGCACCTCCTCCAGGGGAGTTCCCTCCACCTTCCACTGCCTGTAGTCGGGGAGTTCCACTTTGTCATGGCCATGGCCGTGCCCGTGGTCACTTCCATGTCCCATACCTAGAGGAAAAGGTCAACTTGTTACTTTGCAGAGAGCATTATCTTATTTTTATACACTTGCAAAGAACAATCCCCTCTACATGAAAAATAGGGAGGCAAGAAGAAGAGACAGGGAACAAACAGCTTTGTTTTGTAGAACAAAGAGCCAAGGGACTTGTGCTGTGTTTCAGAGGTTGGTGATTACACACAGTACAGCAAAATGTGCAGCAAAGCAAACTTAAGCATTACTGTGTTGTAAGTCACTACACTCATGGAGCATCTATGTCAACCTTCTATGCCAGAGAAGAGTGTTAGAAAACCAATGGTTTCCAGTGTCTATAAATGCACTTCAGCAACAGCAGCCCCCCCTCAACTTCCAGACTTTCCAGAATAATCACAAGGAGTTCAGAATAAAAATTTCTGACTGAGGTCAGAAAGCTGTGGGAAAGCTGTGATTGCTAAGCTCTGAAGAAAAACCTGACAAAAACAAAGACTTGACTCCTCAGCTCCTTTTCAGCTGCCTCCAGTTCAGTCAGATATAACTGTGGTATTCAACAGGGCCAGGATAGATGCATGACAAGGAAATGCACCTTACCCGTTGCTTGATGAGGCTGAAATGTGTAGGCTCTATTTACATACACCTTGGAGAACTCTGAAAATATTAAGTTTCTCTTTAAAAACAGATGCAAAGCTGAACATTTTCAGCGAGATCACAAAGGACTGGAAGAAAATAATAGCTTCTAAGGCTCCATTTTTACAAAGCACCTACATATCTGAGCCAAGGTTTCTCATTTTAACACACATCAGGTAGCAAAGAATAGATTCAGTGTCCTTAATTTTTAGAAAATTGACTGGAATGCAGGACACAGCTTCAAAACCTCTAATTCGTGAAGATGACTCCGGACCATGAAGGCAAGCGGAGAGATTTCGCTGAATGAGAAAACCTGGAGAGCAGCATTAACGCTGTCATTATCCGAAAAGCTCCCCCCAAATTAGACCCCAGGCTCCAACCCTGTGATAGAAACTCAAGGCCTCTCTCCTACCAATATTCACCTTTTATAAGAGAGAAGGTTATGCCCTGTCACGCACCCGCGGCGGCCAGCGGGCTGCGCTGCAGCACCAGGCGGGCGCTCTGTGCCTGCAGAACCAGCACAAACCGTGCCCAGAGGTCGGACGGAGCGGGGCAGGGAGGGCACAACCCGCAGTGACAGCCACCCCCGCTCCCACCCCCGCCGCCGCC
>VYXD01011179.1:922640-996251 GCA_013397195.1 Hylia prasina | reverse complement strand
TGCCCGCTCGCTGCCCGCCCTCGGGGCGCGCTTCGGCAGGGGAAGAAGCTGGGGCAGAAATCGAAGCTCCCAGCGAGCCCCGCTGCCGAGTTTGGGTTTGCAGTGGGTACGTCTTAAAAGAACGTTGGTGTTTGTTTCCATAGGAGAAGCGGGGAGACATCCCGAAATCATAGAAGTGCACAGAAAGGTAGGTGAAAGTGAAAAATTCTTTTGATAGCTGCCCCTTGAGTGAGGTGGTGACTTGGTTTCACCGAGAGCTTGTGTCGGGAGCTCGGCGTTTTGCATGTGTGGCTCTGCGACTGAAGTGTCAATTGCCTCAGTATCTGGTTAATGACAATTATTTTTATGCTCATCAAACTTGAGCACATAGTCTGCTTCATCTGGAAAGAGACTAGTAAAAGTTAACTAAACAGTCAGTGACTTACAAAGATTTAAATTATTGCCCAGTTGTTTATAATACAATATTGTTTCTTTTTAGCAGAATACAAACTGTTATATTAATTTTTTATACTCTTATTAACATGAGAATAAACATCACAGCATGATGCCAGCAGAATTTTGGGATAGACTGTAATGCTTTTTTTCTAATATATTTTGATGGAAATCTACTTCTGGATTTCGGGGTTTTTTTAATAGGGATGTTGGAAGCGCATGAGAAGATTTCCAGGAGGAATGCCATTATCATGTTATTAACAGTGAAACTGTTCTAAATAGAGTGCCATCTGTTTAATCCAGACTGCCTCAGTCTGGTTTCAGCATTGAATGTTTTCCACTGTGAGATAAAGTCTGGAAGATTCAGAGCAGTCTTTTCTCAGGGAGGGAAGACACACATTTGTTTTGCTGTAATGTGTGGGGAGGTGGAATTGTAGGAGGGCTCTTTATTTGTGAGGTACTTAAATCCTTGTCTTACAGAGAATGCAGTTCTGTCAGAGACTTGCAAAGTATTTCTTGTTTCTTACTGTGGCTGAAAGTTTATGTCTCTGTGTGCAAAGTCCAGTGGTGCTGAGGAATGTGGTTATCTTTCTCAGAATTTTTTTCAGTGACCCATAGACGTGTCAAGTACCAGATACCTTGGTTTTATTCTTTGAGAGAAAGGTAAAAGTCCTAGTTTTATTTATCTTTGGCGCTTTTTTCCCTTACTATTAGTTTTGGGGGGTTGTTTTTGTTTATTTTGTTTTGTTTTCTTCATGATGCTTGGAAGCATGACTTGAGTTTAATGAACAAAACTATGCTGGTATTGCTGAGTCTGTCACCAGGAACATTCAGTTCTGATCACAGAGCATTGGCTTTGTGTGATCTCTTGTGCATGAGCAGAATTGTAACAGAGTGCACTTGGCAGGATTTGTCTTCAGGTCCACCTTTGCTTTAACAAGGTTTCCAGTAGCTGTTTTCACCTTCCCCCTCACCCCCCAGGTACATAAAAACTCATGGTATGAAAAACTTTGTGCAATCAGTTGATCTGCTCTGCTGTGTTTTGCTCCCTGTTGTTCCTTTTCTTTTAGTATGGACCATACTTTTTTAAAAAATAGACTGCAGGTATGAGGGACGTGGTCTTTTGGGAATATAGTAAGCTCTTTGATGCTGTATCCTCAAGTAAGTGAGTCTGCATAATTTCGGGCCTACAAGTGTTGCTACAATGTGTTTTGAGAAGGAAGCTTCACCATAATTACAGTGTCAGTCTGGAGAAATCAATAATACACACAAGGAAATAACATAAAAGAGATTTTTATATTGTGTAAAAAAACCCCAACAAACAACTGAATGTCCTCTAGGAAGGACAGGTCATTGAAACTCCCAAGTACAAACAATCACTACTTTTTGTAATTTATTCAGGTGGGAGGTGGTTTTGAGTTTGGGTTTGTTTGTGGGTTTTTTTTGGTATTAATTCATGGTGATGATAATTACTGCAAAGATTAAGGGTTCTAGGATAAAGGTATGTTAGCATGTATACAGCCCAGGTAGTTTTGATTTGCTGGGATTCCTGCTTGTGTTGTTAAGCTAGAGGAAGGCTGCAGGGTTTCTTGGATAGCTTTCAAAAGTCCATGTTTCCAGCAGTTTGTGTTGCTGCACATTCTGGATTAACAGATTGTGAGATGCATTAGAGGTCTCACTCTTCTCTGCCTGTGCATCCACTATTCTCTCTAGCACTGGACAGTGTTTAGTGTTACACTCTTCATAATTGTTTACTGGAATAGAGAGCTGTGAGACTGACAGTAACTTGAAGTGTTTTGAGTTTTGAGATGACAAGAAGGGTTGTGGGGTTGTTGTTTTGGTTTTTTTCCCCTTCAATATCAGAATAGATATTTGAACTAGTTAAATATTACATTTTTTTTCACCTGAAATTGCATGTTACTTCCTGTGGTGTTGTATTAGTAGTCAGTTATGTCATTGGAAGCCTCTTGTCATTTGAATAAAATGTGTAATGCTGCTTTAATTACAATAAGGATGGAAAAGGTCTTTCTTTAGTTCCCCTTGGTTTGTTGGAATGCTTTTTCAAAAAAAGCCATGAATGGTGAGGAAGGAAATTATCTTCTCAGGCATCACTGGAGAGCTAAATATTTTATGGACTGCATCACAGTCACTGTTTCTCCTCATCCCCTCAATTTTAGAGAAGTGATGGCCTGGAGCAGTAGTCTTAGTTCCTTTCTGTTTGTGGTGTTTGTTTGCTGATGGGTTGTTTTATGTTTGGGGGTATTTGGGGCAACACAAAGACCATCTTCACAGGAACAGCCACACTGGTCTGATCTGCTATTCTCTCTTGAGGCCTAAAGCTCTGAGTGGAATGTGACAGGATCATTGTTCTGAGTTCTGCCCTAGCTGAGCAGGTGCTCCTTTGACAGCAGGTGCTTTACTCTTACACTCTTTTCTAGAATATAGGGTCACTCCTTAGGTCAGCTCTCCTGGTCTCAGTGGGGATGATGTGTTGTATGGATTTTTGTTTCATAGATATACTTTACTTATAAAATTTTTTGAGCCCATGTGTGGTTTTTGCAGCTACCATGTTTTCTGTCAGTAAGAGCTGCACTTCATGTGTGGTGTCAATAAGTCATTCCTCTGTTCTGTTTGGAACCTGTTACCTGAGAACTTCATGTGATACTCCCTGTTTTCTCTATGAGGAGAGGCAGACCTGCTTGGCTCTTTACCAGGCAGTTTAATATGAGTTGAGAATCTTTAAAGATTGGGGTCATGTGTTCACTCAAAGACTTGTCTGGGCTGGAAAAGAATTTTCTACCCCTTTACTTTTCCTGATGCTTGTTTCCTTGTATTAAGGTATGAATGAGTATCAGGAAGTGAAGGTGGAGGCTTCCCCAGCTGAGTCTTCTTGAAGGACATCTGTGCCATAGTCATAACCATTAAACAAATCCCTTTCAGGGAAAACTGATCTGAGGAGAGACAGTCACAGGTAGTACAGTTTCACTGCTACTTCAGTCAGTTATTTTCATTTCCAAGCAGAATAATTGTGAGAAGGAATTCTTGACTTACTTAATGCTGTTTTCAACAGGGTTTTTTGAGTAAGAAAGTAGTTTGAGTTTATGCTTGTATAACTCACTGTAGATAAAATGGCAGGCTGGTTGAATTTTTCTCTCTGCACCTTTGCTTGGATAATTCCTGCTTTTAATAGCAAGACAAATAATTCAAGTGTCTTTTTTTAAAAAAAAATTTAGTCATAGGACAGATTTATGGAGTGACTCAATGGATCTCTTTTTTTTTGTTGTTTTTTGTATAGAATTCTGACTTTAGTTTTTGAACTCCAAACAAAAGCTCAAGAGGTAGAGGGGCACTTCTGATGAAATAAAATATAGTTATTTTGGAAAACCCTACTGTAAAACAAAATTCTGTATTGCCAGCTGTGCTGCAAGAAAGAGAACATAAAAGCCAAGATCAGGGACTGGGTAAAATAGTATATAGTCTGCAAGCTGTTTCTGTCCATGCTGTAGATTATCCATAATAGTAAAAGCTTTTTATTGTATGGTGAATGGCCACACATAAATTTTTCTTTTTTTCTGTTAATGTTAAATTTTTATATCAAATATAATGAATTTGGGCACAGGGTTCAACAGATACTTTTATTTTTTATTATTAATCAATTCAAATGATTAGTGAAAGATAATACCATTGACAACTCACTTTTTTGGTCTTCCTTGATTGTTTTCTCTTCTGCAGGCAGTCCAGTTTGTCTCTGCTGCTCACTGTCTGTGTCACATCTGCTACCTTGACCTCTTGGTGTGATACTGTAGAGAAATATAGATTTCATGGTCAAATTTATTAACTTTGCCTGAAAATAGAGAGCCAGTGACATTTGAAAACAGATCCCTCTAGGGCAGAGAAATAAAATATTAGGTGTATAACTGCTGCAAAGTGGTAAGCTATTTATTTATCTCTTAGTAATGATTATCATTGCTATAATTTGACATTGAAAAATGCCAAATTCCCTGGCTGTGTAACATTGTTCAGCACAGGACCTGATAGAGATGGTTGGTGCAGTTCAAATCTGTAAAAACACTCTTCCAGGAATTTTCTGCATATTCTGTGGGTTTTTTTTTTTTCTATAGGACAAAGTAGTTCATGGCATCTCATTTTATGTTGTATTGTTATACAAGCATTTGGCTAACATTCCAAAAGTGCAAAGTGTGTGTTTTTGTGTGTAATCTCCATGATCTAGCTAATCTTGCTATGTTTTTATTGTAATTACTGTGATTCTTCAGCAAACTGAACTGGTTAGATCTCCTTTAGTGGTGTCTGTGTTGTGTATGGTTCGTGAGTTCTTTAAATAGTTCCACGTTGCTGTTCCTCTGAATTCTGCTTAACTGAAGTGTGTGACATGGACATTTGTGCAGACTGCATGACTGCAGCTTGCTGATTCACACAGGGCAAAATTGATACGTCTGGAATATTTTTCTGTTTTCATTCCCTCTATTTAGTAGTTTATAAATATTGTAATTTTATTTAGGGTCTTCCTCCCCTCTTCTGCCTTGTCTTGACCCATATGTGAGCTGGGGGAATTATTTGACATCTATCTGGAAAGACAGTGAGAAAATTTAAATGAATAATCTTATTTTTCATGGCCAGTCAGCTGAGAAGATATTGGATTGAAAGATAATGGGCTGAAATATGTGTAAAATTTGCTTGGGTTTTTTCCTTCCTGTCTTAATTTATTTTCTTTTTATTCAAATAATTTGGTTATTTTTGAGAGTTCTGGTGACTGTTTCTTCTTTACATCACCTCTTCTTACTTTCTGCTTTGTCTTTTCTGTTTCCTTTAGGTTTGAGGATATCTTGAGCTTAAGGAGAGGCTGAAGAGCAGCCTCTCTGCCTGCCTGCCTCTGCTCTGGTTTGGAATAGGGCCACAAGGTAGAAAAGGTTATGAAGAAGTCCATAGTAGTTACTCAAATAACTTTCCTAAATATCCTAAGCAGGAGATCTTGGAGACACATGGGCATATGCATAGCAGATTTTGTTGTAGAAATAGCTCAAGTTAGCTTGTATCTGTAAATTTGAATATTGTATTTCCTGCACGTGAACAACTAGCTAGAATTTAAATTAATTTTTTTAAACATGAGCTTTGTGAAGGTGTGGTATCTTAAGACTGGTGTGCCCCATGTGTAAGCTACAGTGGTGATTCCACCATCCCATTTAGCATTGTGATGGCTGAACATGAAGGTGAATAACCTTTTAGACAAGACATGTTTCAAAAAGTGAAAATGTAAACTTTTGTGTAAAGTTAGTTATAAAGGAGGTGGAGTAAGCAATTTATCAAACACCCTGGTACATGCCATCAGAGTAGGGCAAAGAGCTAAAATCTAAATGCTCAACTTTGAGTTTTGATACCTGTTTATTACTCTGGGTTAGAGGTATACTTTTTTTGAAAGGATTCTTGACTCCTCAGCCTGTCATCATGCTTTAGGGTTGGAAGCACACATCCAGTTAAAAATGGTGATTGAAAAAAGCTCCCTGCATAGAATGGATGTTGTCCTGGTCTTTAGTATCTGCTGCAGTGGGATAGACAGATGATTGGTTAAAGTCCATTTTCTGTAGTGAACTTACACAAGTGATTGAGGAACTTAAATGATAGTAATGTGCCCTTTTACGTAGAAATGTAAGGCATGCTGACAAAGGATTTATCCCAGCACAAGCTCATATTTCTCTGTGTTACAGTGGAGAACTTTCCGTTGCCTTTTTTTTTTTTTTAAAGATGTTTTGTTGTGCCAGAACAGCACAGAGACATAAACTAAACATGGACACAGATGGGAGAGCGAGGAGGGGTTAAATGTGAAATGGAAAAATTACTAGATCCTTATGCCTGTGGGTTTGGGGGTTTTTAAGGTGCTTGTTTCTTTTTCTTAGCACAGAACAGCCCTTAGATGAAATTGCTGAGCTTCCAAAGCTGCTTCTAGATTGTTAATTATGTATTTGTTCTGTTTGATAGTTCTGTAATTTACAAAGCACTATACCCTATGGTCTCCAATGTTGCATCTGTGCAAAATGATTTCAAATAGTAGCATTCTTAAGCTTCTGGAAGTTACTAAAGCATATTTGTGGCAAATTTTTGGGAAGAGAGATGCTAATTAAGAGACTTCATGTGAACCATTCTGATAAGTTTCTTCACGTTAATGGACTGCAGCGAATTGCAGTGCAAATCTTGCCATGTCAGAGTGGCAGTGGAAATCTCTGAAACAGTTCTGTGTTAACTATGGACATACAAATAGAGATAGGAGTCTTGGACTGGAGGGTAAGTTGAATGCAAATAGGAAAGAACTACCTAAAATACTAAATAGATTTAAACTAAGTATTTATAAACTGCATATCTGCACTGTTTATTTTCATAGACATCCTGTGACAGCAGCCTTTCCTTAAAATCACAGGTGTCACATGCACGGCATGATTCTCCTCTGAACAGGAAGGCTGGGAGCAGGCTGCTGCCTTTTCTGTTTGCTCAGATCTGTGTCTGCCAAGACTTGTTTGATGTGTTCTGAGTCTTCAGCTTTGCCTTCACCCCTGTTAGTGTAAACACCACAGGAGTGTGAGAAGCCTCTGTGTATCTGTTGAATACAAAAACTTCTTAGCTTGCTTTTTGTTTGGGGGAGAAGGAGAGAACAAGACTTTCTTTCCTCTTACTACAAGTTGTGTTAGAAGTTGAGGCAGCAAATAGAAATTTTACAACATTGCCTGCATGTCTCCAAAGGACCAATTGTAGAAATAACTGAGATGAGATGCTTTTTTGCTTGTGCAGGTGTTGAGTGGACTTGGACTATGTGTGGTCATGTAAGAACCATTGCTGCCTTCAGAATATGCACCTTTTCTGCATCAGTGGTGAAAACAGGCATGCAGTCATTCCTTGTAGGTGCAGAAATGAAACTTGGTTGGATGTTGCCTTTTGAGAGTTTGTTGCATTTGTCTCCTCAGCCATAGAAAAATGTTATCTGTATGTTTAAATCATTCAAATGTCAGCTGTGTTCCATACCTTATGTTCCAGGAATCATGGCATTAAACTCTAAGAGAGAGTACATGCTTTGCTGTTTCCTCTCTATAGGTTAAATCCCTTCAGTTAGCTGCAGGTTTAATATGGTTTTTCACAGTGAATGGTCAGTTTACATGGCATAACCAAAACTACTGTACTAATTTTACTTCTTAATTTAAATTAAATGTTAGCCCTGTATATCTAGTTTTTAGCTTGCCAAATTATTTGCCCAAAATTAAACTCTGGCATTTTTAGGGAAATGATTGAAGATGCTCTAGTAAATTCCATAATAATGTTATATGTTAATTTTGTAATTTTTCCCCTAGCTACTTCAGTGTTTGAGTAAAACTTAGGATACCAAGACAGAAAAATAAATGTGCAGCAGTGAGATTTCATGTTTGTTGTGCACAAAATCCTAATCAGGTTAAGATCATGGATGGATTCCAGATCAAATTAGGGGTCAGTGGCCAGTACTAATTGGCTTTGATGCTGCTGAAATTGTGTAATTGAGTATTGTGCTGATTGTCACAGTGTTTTGCCACACCCCCCCTTACTAAATGTCCAAAGGTTAGTTTTGTTATTTCCTTTGTGCCCTTTTTTTTGACTTGCAGGTTCTCATCTGTGCTAAAATACAGAAAACTAGGTAGATTCAGCATATGAAAAGTAGAAGGAAGTTCAAGAAAATTGAAGTACAGTGCCTGTAGATATTAATTTTGTCTAATAAATGCAGAAAGCTTAAATATTTGTTAGTGGGGAAGTGGGACTGCTATGCCTTTTTCTTCTTTTTTTATTTTTTTGGTCAACTGCTAGGAAAGAGCTGCTTCAGCACAGCTTCTTGTCATTTTACAGGAACATTTTGTAGGAACCTCATCACACTTGGCTGATGAAGATGTGTGTGGGTGTGATGGTCCATTGCCCTTCTCTGCTGATGATACTCCCCTGATTGTAAACTGCTGTATTTGATGGCTTATTTTGATAATGAATTTTTGGTCTGGTGAGAGAGAGGAGGGAACAAATCTTAAATGGACATTATTATGCTAATTAGGAAACCTTAATCATTATGTTGTTCGTGTTCAGCTCTATCAAGTTTTGATGTATTTCAAATTAATATTCCAATGGGTAGCTTTTGAAAGACAAAATATCTCCTACAGGCAAAGGATGCAGGCTTTTCTTGGCTTTATGCAGAATTCTAGCAGTAGTTATTTTATTGCTATTTCTATGAACTGCTGGGGCATTCTGCTTTAGTAATGTGTACTGACTTTGAATAGATTGCAGTGATTGTCTCTTTGTCTTTCTGAGTGCAGACTTCAGGGCTTTCTGAAGTATGTAAGGGTGCTACAAGTAAATTCTGCATGTTTATGCATATGCATTTCCTCTATGGAAACTGGAAAATGTTTTTATTAGCATTTCCTTTTTTATTGCAGGGGAATGCTTGAAGTTGCTGTCTTCTTGGTTTTAATAGTTTAAATGAAACAGATAGAACTGATTAGGGAATAAAATAGTTAAATTTGTTATGAAAATCTTTTCCAAGTGCCAGTTGGATAGCTGGCAGATAAAGCAAAAAGCACGAGGATTTCCCCCCCCCCCCCAGTATGAAACCCTTGCTGCTCACTGATGAGAAATAATTATGGTGTAATCATCTTAACTTGCAAATCTGAACATAATTGCAAGTACGGGGGTGTTAGGTCTGGGTTTGTATTTTGTTCAGAACAGTTTTTTCATGTGCTGAAGGAGTCACATGTGGACTGTGTGCGTTGGTTTTGGCTTGTTCTTGGGGTTTTTTTGTCCTGGTGGTGTGGGTTTTTTCTTGGATTTTTTTTTTTTTTGGCTTTATACCTGATCAGCCCTACTTTTTGAGATGTTACTCGACATTCTCTCTGCAGATCCTCTGTGCTTTCCAATGACCTCAGTATTTCTAAACCTTCTGTCTAAGTTGCCCTTGAAAGACTCTGTGTTTTGTGGAGCATGCTGTATGAAAGATGAGTATATTACTTACACCAGAAATGTATAATCTAGCAATTTCAGGTGCCTGCTGCTTGAACTTTGGTAAATGCTGCTGATCCCTATCAGCACAATTGCATAGGGAAACAGAACAGACTTTTAATTAAACTCAGGCTCTGATTAAAAATTTTTGATGTGTTTGAAGAGAATGAACTGAATTTTCTCTGTGCCAGTATAACTAATAAAAAAGTAAAAGGTCATAAATGTTACCCAGGTGGACAGCACCTGTAAAAGACTAGAGAAAGAAACTATTTATGTTTAGTATAGTTAATGTGGGTGTATTTCCATTTGAAGTAGATGTAATGTAATATATGGAGTTTCTCAAAGAAGATTAATGTTGCAAAAAGCAATACTATAACTCCTAATAAGTTTGCATATAAGGCCATCTCTGGTCTTTTTCCAAGGGTAAATTTATTCCAGAAACTTGAGGAAAGGAAAAGCACTGTTTTACCAACTGATTTTGAAGTTCTGGTTTGGTTGTTTTTTTTTTTTTTAGCAGGAAAACTATTCAGTATTACAAACAAAAACGCAGAGTATCTCTGTGTATGGATGAGCTTATGTAAAAATGGCTGAAGATTAGAACATTGAGTACTCAGTGAGGTTTTTTTGAGTGTAAGAAAATGTATTTGAAAACCTAGAACACTGTAAAATTAACCATCTCTACGTAAATACCATTGCCCTGTCCACACAAAAAGCTTGGGGAAGCATACCAGTGAAGCTTGCTGCTTGGATTTTCAATGCTGCCTGTCAAATCTGTAATTTCTCATCATCTTGAAAGACTCACATTTTCTGAATATACATTAGGACAGTATTTGACAAAAACTTGTAATTTTGTTCAGTCTGTAAACAGAAAATATGTATGAAAATAGCAATGTAAATTTAAGATCTTGCTCTTGTTTCTGGGGTATTGGGGGGAGGAGGAAGAAAGGCTGTGTATTCCAGCTGGAGTCATCAAGCACCTGTAGAAGGCCATTTTCTTTTTGTCTCTGTTTTGTTTTTTGTTGTGGTTTTACACTATGTTTTTAATACTAGTCTATAGCTTAGATAAGTGAAAAATATTGTGGACAATCTTGCCTAACATGGTGCATGAAAGACTGGGTTAATTTGTTTCTGCTGTTTATGTTGTGTTCCTGAGGACAATATATATGGAGTTTTGCCCTAGGAAAAAAATAGTTTAAATTTCAGATTAAAAAACCACAAGTAACACCCCCACATGTGTTAGTAACTTAGTGTCCTCACTATTTAGAAAATACATGAAAAATGAAGCATTTCACACTAAAATATTCATTAGTCCTTTCTTATGACTGGTCAGTTTGTATTCTGTTGTAATGTTGGTTTAACAGTAGAAGAATAATGACTGTAAACAATATGCATTGTGTTTAACTATTCAGCAGTGAAGATTAATTATTAAACTCATACCAAGACAAAGGGGGTACCTGGTGTAGTTGTTGCACTAATTTGCATTTACTACTGTTTTAATTCTCACACAGTTATTTCATTAAGAAGCAGCATATACTTCCAAGTAATAGGCCACAGAGTGCCAATTACAGTAAGCTGAGTTTCAGAATTTCCTGAGAGCTTCTAATACGGTGGTGAAAAAGAGATACACTTTCTTTAGAGACACTTGTTTCTTTGCCTGTTTTCTGTGAAGGGGAATCCAACAAAGGCCATGTAATTTCCTGCTGTGGAGGAATCCTAGTGAAGTTAGTAGTAGGCTGGTCATAAGCATCAGTTTTTGGAGCACAATCACCTTAATCAATTGGGTCCAGTATCTTGATTGTTGATGTTCACACAGCTCTTAATGGATTGTGTTATAAGGAATTAACATGGTCTGGAACGTGTTTAATTTCTTACATGTGGAAATTCTGACTTGTACAGTCTGTCTAATCTCAATGTAAAATTGACAGTGGTTTTCTCTCTGTTTTGTGAGATTGTTCTTTGCAGTTCTTAAAACCCCTCTCTAATTTTCAGAAAACTAAAATTTCAGTGAGACTGAAAATGACTGACACTGAAATAATGCTGTGATGCATGACATGGAAGAAGACAAGTTGTTTCCTCTGCAAGTGACAGTTGGAAGTAATAAAGGCAGCTGCAGTTTTAACTGTGAATATTGAAGCAGATCTTAGGTTTCAGAATTCTTGATGCTACTCTGCTTTACCTCTGAATTGTGAGCAGCCTCTGTATGTGACTTAAGTACTTCTTGTTAATGTGTAGGGTTCAACTTGTCGTATATTCCATTAGGTCAAGCAGAAGAGATCTGGGCTGTTCTGAAATTGTGTCATCTTGATGAGTAGTGGTGTGATCAGCGATGTTTCATTTAACTACGTTTGTTGTTCACTTCTTAAAGTCTGGGAACTTGTAATAGAAAAGTCAGACCAGCATATCAATCAGAATTAATTTTATCCTTGAAAGCCATGCATCCTAAATGTGAATGAAGCATCTGAGTCATGTATTAAATATATGGCATCGTGCAATAAAACTGTATGTCTTAATTCTTATGGGTCTTTATTTTAACTCTGCCATTTTGAAAGTTTATTGGAACTTTGTATTCTTACTTCATCTTTTTTTAAAAGTCAGCAAGATGACATAATTTTATCTATAATTGAGGTAAATTCAGATAAATTTGGAGATTCCACTCATTTAAGAATTTGTGAATGTGTAAGTAAGTGTATAGATGGGGGGAAATTTGTCACTTCAGCTTAATCTATTTACACTCCTCTTCCTGGAGGTGGAGGCTCTACCATCTGGAAGTTGGAAAGATTAGAATAAAGGATTTCATTACTTTCAGCAGAGGATCCCTCTGGGTTAGATCTCTTTGAGAATGGGGTAGAAGAAAGGAGGTTAGGTAAATTAATTAATGAATATGTAACCTAAATTCCATTTTATGTGAATTACAGTTGGTGGAGAATACTGCAGTGAGAAGTATATACTAGTATTGGAATTTAGATATTGGTCTGGAAATGACTTCAACTTTTATATGGATATTTTTATACTGTAACAGACATTTATTTCTCTCAAGTGACAATTTTACAGCTCAAAAGTGGGAAGCTGATTAGAATCTTCAGCTGGTATTTCTAGAACATTTCTGCATGAATTTCTTTCCTTTACAGACCAGATAGTGATTTTAGCATAATGTTTGCAGTCTTATTCCAAAATGCATATTGGGAGGGTTTTGTTGATGTGTCTTTTTGTTGATTTGTTGTGGTTTGGTTTTGAATTGTGTTTTGGTTTTGTTCCCACAGAAATTCTGTTTCAAGATTTCTCTTAGCCTGTGTCTGTTCATTTTTAGTACTTAGAACTGAGCGCCTTAAAAAGACCACCTTAACTGTGATTTTGCAAGCGTTAGTTTGCTGAGGCTTCTTTTTTAGGCTCCTTCTTTTACTATGCATTTTGTATCTTTACTTATCTAGAAGTAATTTACTTCATGAGCCAAAACCATGAACCAGGAGGTGTTTGGGGAGAGGTAGGGTTACACGGAAAGTCATTTGCATGGAAATGTTTTTGTAAGTAAAGAAGTTAATGCAGACAAACTAGTATAGGAAGAGTTACTGCATATGAACTGATGCAAAGGGAGGACAAACCTGTATTGTCTGGCGTAGGATGGGTTATCACCAGGATCCTCACAAGAGAATGTTTTAGGTTTAGTGTAGGATGACTACATGAAGTTGTTTCTAAGGAAACTGGCGCTGAGAGAATAAGGTGACATTTCTGTGGCTAACCTACGTGTGTGTATATATATTTTTAAGTGCGTCAGGTCCTTATAATAGAATAATTATTGTGTGTTTTGTGGTATTTAAGACTGCAGGATAATGTCTTTATTATTGTTGTTGTTTCCAAAATCCTGTAAGTAATGTAAAGGAGTGTTTTCTTCAAATACAGAAGATAAGTTTCTTGTTCCACATTCTTGATCATCTCAGCTCTTTTCTGCTTTATTTGTTGCATGAACTCCTAGGAGAGGGATATAGCTCTGAGTGTACAATTGTGTTTAATTCGGGTTCTGCTTATTTGCCTCTATGAGGCAAATGGCACTTAATTTTTTCTCTGTAGTTACCTGACTTCTGTAGCTCTCTACAACTACTCTGTGCAATACTATGAAAACATCAGCCTTAAAGTAGTTTTTTAAACTGTTATGTAGTTTCTGTTTTCAGTGTTGTATTTTCATTCTCACTGCCCTAATTGTTTGTCTTCAACAATTTTGTATCTGTAAAGCACAGTTTCCCTGTAGAAATGGTAGAAAGATGGAAGGTGGCAGCTGAGCTTTGTAGTGCTTGAAAAGACACAGGAGATAATTTAGAGCTTAAAGTGACTTAGAGAAGGCTTTTTGGAACAGATGGGCTGTACCTTTTCTTTACCCCTTTTTTGGCAGCTGCTGAAATTGATGTGACCTTTTTGATAAGAAATGCATGTTGCTGTGCAATTATGGTATCATGAAAGTTTACAAGACTATTATCAATCGGCTTTGACTTCTCTGTGATAAGGCTTTCTCCCCTTGTTTTCACATAATTTTCTTCGTTGCTGATATCCAAAAAGAAAGCTTTTTAGCCTGGTTATTACTAGTGAGTCAGAGTGGGCAGGGAAGAAATGCCTTATCCAAGTTGTTTTGCATGACTAAGGCTTGTCTAATAAGGCTGGCAACCTAAATCCCACATACAGAATACATCAGCATTTATATTTTAAAGTTGGAACGCATGCCTGTCTGCTGAAGCTTGCAATTAAATTACCTAAAAACTAGAGTTGGAAGAGTGCTTTTTCTGTTAAGGAGAAGGCTTGAGCTGATAATTTAAATTAATAACTGCCCAGAAGAGATTTTGTTTCTTTCTGTCTTTGTCAGTTTTTACCTTGTTTCTCTGTACTGTGGAGCTGCGTGCCCAAGAGAATTCTGGCAGAATGTTTGAACCTGTTTCTAATGGCGAGTTGTAGTTGTAGCTCTGATTCGTTGAGGACAATAGTTTTTAAATGTATTATGTTCTTACCAAAATGGCAGCTTATATAAGCATCTACTAAATAGGATTCTGGTAGAATAATATGTTTATGTATATGGATACAGGGAAATGACAATGGTATTTGTACTATATTTATCACAAGAAATGCATATTACAATACATGTACTTTTAAATAAGTACAAGAAGTCATCCACCAAAATTGAACATTTCTAAAGCTGGTTTTATTTTTTCTTGGGATTAGATTAGCATAAGGGTCAGAGACCCTTTTCTAGTGTGGAAACAGACCTTACTGTGGCTGTTTAATGTCTTCTGGTTTATAACTTTAGAATAGCTGGATAAAGCTGTTCACACCTCTATACTGAGTGGTCAAGCAAGAGGTCAAGCAAGGAGTTGCTTTTAAGAGAAGTGTTTTTGTAAAGTGTATCAATGAAGTGCTAGTTTACTCAATTAAGTTTTCTTCTTTACTCTTGTTCTTTTACAACAGAAGTGACTGTAAAACAGGTGTTACAATCTTTATCTATAATAGCTTCTTATTGTCTTGATACTTTAAGGTAACTTACAGTGTGAGAAACAGTACAGTGTTAACAGTCCAAGATTTCTATCTTGGTGCATTCAAACATTTTATTTTTTGTTACTCTGTTACAAGAAAATGTCCATTCTACTTTCTCAACCACTTAATTCTATGTGCTTCTAAGACAAGGAGTTCTTTATTTCTCTGTTTTTAAAAAAATATTCCCATATCCAGATTAAAAGTTGTTTTTCACAATCCTTGTCTTCAACTGCTTCTTAAACATTTTTCTACCTTATGCATGCTTCTTTTTAGGTTGTTTGCATCACATGTAGGCCAGTGTTTCAAATAAGAGCATATTACCAGTTTTGTACGCTCTACTTTTATGTTTTCAGATTTACTTTAAATGACTGTGTGATGAAGCATCTTGATTTATTTTCTGTCTGTTGCCTTCCTGAACAGATGTATTGCCTAGTCTTTTTCCATTTAGCCTTTTACACCTCTGCATTCAGGAATAGCTCATCATGAGAAGTTCAAATTGTGCTTTTGTTATCTGCATTTATCAGCGTGTTGCCTGGTTTTCTTCCTCCAGAGTTTCCCAGTCTCAGTAGCGTGGGTGTGTGATGGGGAAGCTTCTTTCCCATGTACTGCTGACCACCTCATCTTATGTTGTCTTCTGTCTATTCTGCTTTCCAGGATGTTAATCATGTTTAACACAGGTGCTCTTCTTCCAGAGCTATGAACTTTCTGGATCAAAGAAACTGAATGTATGTTTAGTTCAGAGTAAGGATGCATTCTTGATGTTTTCCACAGTACTTTTTTTACAGAGGCAGCATAGAAAAATCTTTCTTCAAACACATTTCTTTCCATGCTCAGTAATGAATATGAGAGGAATGTTTACATAGCTTGGAAGAACAAGCTATAATTGATAATGGAGTTTTCTGTTCTTTTAGACCTGACAGTCCTGACACAGTTCAGGTTTTAATTGCAAATTATTCTTCTTGTGGCCTTTATGGTAAAAAAATGCATAATATTTTCATTAATTGTGTAACTAGGACTAAAATTGCATTATGTGCTTCATGCCATATAATGGCCAAGAACTGGACTAATTTTGAAGTGCATGTCCTGTAATGTAATCTCTCCCATTTATGTTTAAACCAGTATAAACTACTGACCTCTTTAAAACAAACATACAGACAAAAACCCTGAATAAAATACAAACCACCAACAAAAAACCCCTCTGCATACTTGAATAATCTTATCTACTTAGATATCATCAGTTATGAATATCTAATTGGTGACATTTTATTTTTCTTTCTAACCCCCACTGTTATAGTTGATAGTGTAGGAAGTGGTCCTGGCTGACATGATTTGAGTAATGATTTTGCTGTTGCAGATTGATCTTGGTTAGTGGTTTAAATGTAGACTGGTAAATAGTAATGTACTCAGTGTGTGTTTCTTCTAAATGTAAGTGGAAGACAAGCTCTCTGATGAGCATAGTGGATTAAGCCCTTTTTTCTTTCTTTTACTGCAGTCAAAAATTCTTGGGGAGTTATCTGAGTTTTAAGTTTCATTATTCTGCTACTATATTGTTGGAATGAACTTTTTTTCAGACTTTTACATTTTCAAGGGCAAAAATATTGAGAATGGTGAATTCATCATCTCTGGAGGGATTTAAAAACCCATGTAGATGTGGCACTGAAGGACGTGGTATATTGGTGGAGCTGGCAGTGCTGTGTTAATGGTTGGATTCGATGGTCTTAAAGGTCTTTTCCAACCAAGATGATTCCAGAATTCCATGATTTGTGTGCATAATGTCATCTAGGAGAGTGCTCTGACTTGGTACAATTCTGTTTACATCTTAACTGTAATTGACAGATGCACAGTGTATGTGACTGTGACTTCCTTCAGAACAGAGTATTATAGCTTTAATATTAAGCATAAAGATTCCAGGCCTAATTTAACAAACTTAGGTGTCATATTCTGCTTGTATATGCCAAATGAGTAGGTCTAAAGAGGAGAAGACATTTAAACTATCATTTCAGGTGCTTTAATGGGGAAGCTTTTTGGTAATTGATTTTTTGTATTTGATTTTAACATTGAGTGACTGCATTCCTAACTATATTTTCCTGTTCCATGTTTTAGTATGAATTCAAGCTTGCTTACTTGTTCAGTATTTAAGAAATCTTCATCAGACCATACGTAAAAATATTTTAGTGTTTTATTATTACTGTTACTAGTAACTAAATTTTTGATTAATAATTACAGTTCCTATATAAGAACCTTTGAATCATGATAGAAAAAAATGTAATATTTTTTAAATAAACATGAGAAATCTCTTATATTCCCTGCGTTTTGTTTGCTTTGGGAGAGATGTGAGCACGGTGGAGATGAAATTCAATACTCTTGGTTCAGGCTACTTCAGCCTTGAATAAATATGCACAGGACTTAATTTATGGAACCAGTTTACTTTAGGGACACACCCACACAGTGGTTGATGTATTTATATTTTTTCCCCCCAAAGGTACAGCAGACCAGGGAGTGAGTGTCAGCCTGAGGTGTGCTTTGCACATGGCCGTTTGAAAATCCCGGAGAGCCGTCTGTGTGTGAGGCTGAGCCAGTCCCGCAGCTGCTGTGCCTCCGGAGCAGGATGGGGCACCGAGCTGAGGGCTCACCCTGCTCTTCCTCAGTGCTCCTGTGCAGGCTCAGTGCAGCTCGTGTGCTGGGAGTCCATCAGCTGCCTGTCTTGCCTCTTTGTACAAAGTCCTTAAAAAGGCCTTTAATATCCAGGCAGATAATTTGAAAGGGAGAAAGGATTTGTCCTAAAAAAGAACCAGCAGTGACCGTAGCCAGAGTAGATGTGGACTGTTTCTGTATGGATACAGCAGTTGTGGTTCTCAAGCTGATTTACACTGAAAGAAGTTCCCAAATAGGGAAGCTCAATGCATGGCAAAAACACTAATATACCTGGAGTCTGCTCCTATGTGTGTTGTTTTCCTCATGCTCACTATGAAGGGATTCTTCAGCAAAGGGTGAACTTTAGTGTAATACGTGATTTTCATGACAACACTGAAATTTTGGCTCTGTAAGAAGTATGTACTAAGGAAATTATGGTATGGGAAAGTGTTTAACATATTCATTTTAAGAATTACACGTTCTCCAAAGTCAGGGTATGAATTCAGCTCACATTTTATAAAATTATTACTCTCTTCTTTCATCTTACACTGTTCCTTGTAAGTACTGTGCCTGTAATACTTTGTAAATACTGTGCACTAATACGGAAGGATTTTCTATTTTGTGCTGAGTGACAAAAGCCCTTTTTTGAATGAAGGCAATTCCTCCCTTCCTCCTGCTAAAACACTGAGCTTTTTTTTAATGGCAAGTTGCTTTATTGCAGAAGAATTCATGTGGACTTTGGAGGATTTGATAAACTTCAATTTGTAAGGCCAAAAAATGTTTACATTAATGTTTGCTTTACTATATTTTTTCCTTATTTCGTCATCATCATAGGTGGTTTTTTTTTATCTTTTAGAAAACAGGGCAGTACTTGAAGGCTTGACAAATGCATTCCAGGTTGAAAAATTTCTGCATTCCTTCTCCTCTTCCTCCTTTAGAAAACTGACTTCTTGAAAGAGGTAAAGTTGAATGTCATGCTATTTTTTCCAAGCAGAGTGAGCTAGAACTCAGCTTCTTCTGTAGCATGCCCGATGATGTTTTAAATTAAATCTTCCATCCATGTCTCACTCTGACATGCTATCTGTTTCTCTATATCAAAAGGGATGTCTTTGTAAACTTTTGTTTGCAGAAATCTAATTAGTTGTTCTGTTATTTTACAGACCTATTTTTCAATGCTTCTGCTGAAATAAGTCACTCAAGTGTTACTTGAATTTAAAGTAATGTTATTTCTGAATTTGTTGTATTTTAGGATATTTAAACATGCTTTAGAAATCTGTAGCAGTTCCTGACCCACAAGAGAATTGGTATTCTCTTAATGATTTCCTGCCAAGGGCTATTGAAAAAATGATACATTAACTTAAAAATTGTGTTGGGAAGCTGTTTATCTTATTTCCCTTCACGTTTTGTTTAACAAATACTGATAGTTCTTAAATACAAATATTTCAGAACTCAAAACAAGTATGTTCTGAGAAGAGAATTGGTGATTCCAGTCATGTAGCCTGGCTATCAAAAAGTCATTTATTGTAGGACTTCCTTTCTGTGATGTAATTTGTATGGCAAACATGTAATTTTTTGGTTAAACCTAAATAATTTTCAAAACTCATCTTGAAAGAAAATTGGCCTGAAGCACTGAATCCTTATTTTTCCTCCTTCCTCATTTGTGCACAGGCTTTTAGACTAAGCAAAGAAAACAGTTACATCATTGTGAAATAATGGGACTGATTGCCCAAAATGCAACTTTTTCTATTGTTTTGTATTATATAATTCTGTTGGAAAGATACTAATACCTCTTCATTGGGTAGGATTTTAAAAAACTAAACTTTCATGCCATAACTAATATGTAACTTATTTCTTCTAAAGGTAGAGAGAAGCAAAAGAAGTAAGAAAATGCTGGGATCAGAACGAGGTGTTGTGGAAGAATGGCTGTCAGAATTCAAGGTGAACTGGGAAGATGAACGATATCTAAACCATTGGCTTAATTAATGCCACCAAGCATAGTAGTGGGGTTGTTTTAACATCAAATAACTAACATTTTAAATATCTAATACTTCATCTTTCAATTTCTTATAGTGCATAAAGCATGCAAAGGTCTGTGTAATTGAGTTGGCTGGTACATCATATGTAATGCATAATTCTAATAGTAGTTTATTTTTATTGTATATTATTGTAGAGCAGAACACAGCAATAGCAATGTGGTCTTTTAAACATGTATTTTGTATAGGTCAAGCTGATAGAATTTAACTAACAGCTGGATAATGCTGCCCAAATTTCCAGTTGAAGAACTTTTTAATTTAAAACCAATTAGTATATATTTATTTGGACTTCTAAAAAAGTTAAAGAATACTTTACTTTTTCCTCCCATGATCTGCATTAAATAATTGTTTTGTCATGAAGAATCTGAAGTATTTTTAAGCTATTTTGCATGTTGATAATTATGCTGAGTGAAATACAGGATAAGGCATCTATAATAAAACAGATTTCATGACTGATAAGAAATTAGTCTGTTATTTAAATTAAGAAGTAGTAATTCCTCACGTCATGATGAGAGTAAGTCATTATGTGCTGTCATTGGAAATTTGTTTAAGTTCCAAGGGTGCAAAATCCACAAACACGTTTGCTTGGGGAAGACTCGAGGCTGTCCGAGCTCATTCTATACTCTCCACACCTCTTAAATACGTTGAGTTGATTTGATAAATATCAACAGGATAGCCTGTTACATACAGGCTATCAAGAAAGAGAGTCCTCATATCAAACTAGAGTAAATGATTTATGAAAGATGAATCTAAACTGCTTTTGGATTTAACCCTGGAAGTGGTGAAGTGCCCACAAATGCTATTTGTATGGAGAAGGACTTGTATTCAACAATTAGGTTACAAGTTTAAAAATTTACTGAACTTCAGAACTTTTCTTTGATGTTGAGGTGAGACTTCATTCTTTTGTGGAGATCTTGAATACTTGGAAGTATTTATTTGAAAGGGTAACCTTTTTTTTTTCCTTTAGGCATTACCTGAATCACAGATTTCCAGCTATGCAGCTACATTGCACCGAAAAAAACCACTGGTACCAGCTCTTTATAAGGTTATTCAAGACCCAAATAATGAGGTAGGAGATTTAAAAAAAAAATTATTCTCATTCTTAGATCTTTCACATCTACAACTAAAACTAAAGTAATGGAGAGGAAGATTGATTCTTTTTTCTAATGTAGTCCAACATGGGTGTCATCCCTCTTTTTAGTCTCTTGTTTTATGACAGTTACTTTAATGCCTTTCTAGTAAGGCGCAATCTCATCTGCTTCCAAAAAGACTGTTTATGCTGTCTACTAGAATCTCCTCACCACAGCTGACTGTTGTGTTTTATTTGGCACAAGTTGGTTTTGGTCTTTCAGTTTGGGGTGGTTTTTTTTGTTGTGGTTTTTTTGGGGGGGGCTGTTGAGTTTGGTGTGGGGGGTTTTTTTTGGTTGTTGTTTTTTTTTTTTTTTTATTTGGTGTGGTTTTTTTTTTCCCCACTTCCCAGAAACCACCTTTCAGTCGTAACTGAGACAAAGTGGGCCTTACAGTGAAACTCAGAAAGACCAATGCATTTCTTGTGTGGTGGCTTATTGCAGTGGAAGATGGAATCAATTTTTTAAATGCCATTAAGATAACAAGATCTTCTCGTGCTTATACTAGTGTCACTTTTGTGTAATTTGGTTTACACTTCTGTAAACGAGAGGAGAACCAGGGCCCCAAAATATAAATAGACACAATGAAAACTTAGCTTACCCTTGTACATAATGCATTTTGCAAGTGATGTTGAGCTTTCCAACCCATTGGCTTCTGTGAGGGGCATTTCTAGGCAAGTGTGTGAAAAATAACTTCTGAGTAAATTGTGCAAGCATACCATTTTCTGACATGTAAACTACTTCAGATAAAATGCTTACAAATACTTGATGTATCATCTGTGACTTCTCATATATTTATAAATTAAATGGGTAGTGTACACAGCAAGGAAGTTCTTTATTTTCCTAAATACAGCTCAGCTGCTTTAGGAAGCTGAATGCTTGATTGAGCTTCAAGGAGATTGCATAATGCTCGTGCAATTTAAAAAAAAAAAAAAGCTTCATAGCTGTCAGCTTCATTTTAGTATTATAAATAACCTGCATAGTGACCTTTTTCTTGTACTGAAAAGCTGCTGTTATTCTTTTCAACTTGAAGCCACCATTGCTGCTGTCTGTGTATTTGTGTTTGTGTAGACTCCTGAAAATGTAAAAGCTTCTCATTGCTTTGAGAAAAGCATTTGATTTATTTTTTTTTTAAAGAGCAAAGAACCAGATTTGCAAAAAGGGTATCTTTTTAGGGTGATCTTATGTTATTGCTCACTGATGCTTGTCAAGATATTACTCTTTGGAACAGCTGTTGTTGTTGGGGCCTGATTCTGACCCCAGGTATAAGATCAGCAATGCTAGACACAGAGGTGTCCAGCTTCAGGTTCTGCTTGTTCAGGCAGGATGTATTTCCTTGTTGCACTTCTTCCAACATTATTTGCATGTGAGGAATATAACCAAAGTGAATTCATCACTTTACATAATTCTGTAGTAATACTTGTCTCTAACTGAGTGGGGTTTGTAAATATGCTTTATAGGGCATTATTTGTTAGAAGGGTAATTCATGGCTTATGAAGATTAAGCATATGTGGTAGACTATTAAAAAAATTCACTTTTTGGATTCTTAAACTTGATGGGCAAGTAATTCTTTAGTACAACTTAATCATAAAGTTGTCTGATTTTTAAAACTTCTGGAAAGTGGCAAACTGTTTAGGGCAAACATGAATTTTTCTAGAATCCCATCATTCTATCTTGATAAGATCAGGATTGTTAATTTAACATGGAATCAGCATGTCTAGGAACCAAACAACCAAGGTGTTTCTCTCTTTTGGCAGGTGTGTACTAGTTTGTGAGCTATTAAATGAAGGCAAGCATATTGACAAGTTAAATACAATTGTTACTATTTGCCTTTGAGGAAGTGCCCTGACTTTTTTAAATGTAAAGATGATTGGGGCAGAGCTTTGCATAAAGTGTGGAGAGTGATCTTGCTCAAAAACAGCTAATTTAACTGTATAATAAAATAATAGATTGGGTTTTGTGTAGTATTTGAATTCAGAAGTAAGTGTTTTTGAAGTACTGTTTTTCAGATATCTTTGTAGTTTTTAGGGGTGTTTATGGCTGTAAACAATACTCTATGGATGTCAAGTTAATGCACTACTGAAACTCAAATATTGAATTTTCATGTGAGGCAAATTAGGTTTAGTTTAGGGCAGCTGTGAGCAGAGTGAGCTCACCTTTGCAATGCCAAGCCATCCCAGACCCAGGACTCTTCAGATAATGAATGGTTTCACCCATTATGTTATAGTTAAGTCTAAAATAAGCACTTTTTTTCCCCCTACAATTGAATTCTTCAAAAAGCCAAGTATTTCCCATATTTGTCATGCATTTTATAAAGCATTATATTTAACTTCAAGATACGGCTCTTAGGATTTGGAAAACTTGTAAAATAAGCCAAAGGAAAGCTATTCATCATCTTCCTTAAAACATGAGTGGTTTGCATCTCTGTGAGGTATAAAATGAAGAGTGAAAATTAGATCATTAACACTCACTGCATATTTAAGCCAGTAAAAATGTCATTTGTTTTTTATGCTTATTGCTGCTTATGCTAATAGGAAAGCTCTTATAATTAAAATTATTTTGTTTGTTAGGAAAGAGAGAGGATTATAAGTGATATTTTACTTGGGATTTTTTTGCTGACTTCTGTGCTATTTCAGTTTGCTTTGGCTTTGGACTGAACGATCTTTGGAATTAAAAAATGTGTGCCAGTTCTTGTATACACCCACTGCTGATGACAAAAGCTCCATTTCCTCTGTTTATCCAGTGTCTTCTCAGTGTGTGTACTCAGAGAATTACTTGGAAGAGGCTGGCTCTTTGGAAAGCCAGGTAACTAGGATGCAGGAAAAACATTTGTTCTTTCTCAGTGTCAAGTTTTGTGTTTTCAGGCGGAAGACTATCATACTGTACTTTGATAGGAAAATCCTGGGTGTTTGTGCTTTTGCAAATATTGATGTTGTAGCATCTTTGTGATGGCAGCTTTTTCTTGTGGAAAAAGCTCTGAACACACCAGAAATGCTACAGTAGTTGCAGGTTTTTACCTAAGTAATTGCAGTTGTTAATCATTTTCCACAACAAATACAACAACTACAACTACTAAAACTAAGGAGAATTTGAATGATTGCAGCACCACTGACTGGATATTGCTTGTATCTTTCTAGGAAGCATGTCTCCCTAGTCTTTACTTGAAAGATTAATTTTACAAAATTTTCATTTGAAAGTAGGTAGAATAAACTTAGCAACTGCTCTGGTTGAGTGTCATCTGACTTAGCTAAAATAAATTTTTCTTTTCCACTGTTTTTGATGGGACTTGGATTAGACTGGCTAATTTCAAATAGGAAACAGCTTTGGGCTGCTGTCATCTCTAATCTAATAGAAGTACTATTTATAGCATTGCCATTGTATATATCTGGTTTCAGCTAATATTTTTAGCTTTGCTTGCACTTGTCATCTCACTGCAGAGCTTGTATGTTTTGTTTTCAGAGACTTCTTTTTCTTCTTTCTGTTCTCTTCTTGATCATACTTTCTTTTAAAGAAAAATCGACAAATTTATTTAGTGACATCCAAATGACTTAGTAACCACTTATTTAATTTGAACATCTGAAATATCTTAGGCCTTTCATAAAACAAGGATACAGTTCTGAGGATTTGGACATTTACTGTAACAGTTGGTTTTAGTAATTATTATCACTTTTATATAGGAGTTTCTACTAAGTAAATATTAATTAAGAAAGGATATACTTATGCCTCTTTTGAACATAATGTGCTATATATGTATGAAATACTGGAATAAATATACTACCAGAAAGCTGTACCATTTTTTGCTTAAAATGATTGTAATAGAAGCTTTACAGACTTCTAATTTCATTTAGATTCCAAGCCAGAACTTGAGTGCTCAGTTATTTTATATCTGCCTTTCTATAAATGCATATAAATATAGATCTGTGTGTGTGTATAGATGGAGAGATTTATAAGATTTGTAAAAATCCATTTGTTCTAAATGACTGGACTTCTCTCATTCTGTATCAACGTTGTCAATGTCATCTTTCTTTGCTCTCCTTGTAGAGCTCTCGTTGATTTTGTTGTAAATGCTGGCTTCTAGCTGAGTAACAAGTCTGTCAATCAGAAGCCTTGTTACACAAGGTACTTACACCAGAGCCTTAAGAAGAGATTTCTCTGACAGCTGAGTTTTATTTTACGTAAATGTCATGTTATGGCTTACGTAATCAGTGGTTAAATATGGTGTGCTACATTGACCAGAATATTGTGTGTTGGAAATGAAACTGTTTCCTAGGTGACGCTCTCTTAATAGATAGTTCTGTCAAATTTATGTTTTATGTTTGTGATATACCAGTGTAAAATATCTAAGTGTAAATATAGGTATGTGAAATTGTATATTCACAGAGCTTTATGGCATTGCACATTTATCAAACATTCAGATTATTCACTTGCAGAAATATTGGTCCCTCTGCTGTTAGCAAGGGACTCCTAAGTTTTTTAAGAGGATAGATGGTTCACAATAAACCACAGAAATATATCTTTGTGTAGCATAGCAAAAGTGTGCCTCTCAATTCTACAGGAAATTTGTGGTACTATGATTATGATGAATAGACAAATTAATGAAAAAAGAATGCATCAAAGTCCATGAAATATGCTGCTAATGCTCTGAAAGTCCTAAGGTGCATATGCCTGGGAGTGGAAGAGGGGTCATATATTCCTTATCTAATCTGTATGTGTAAGAGAGCTGCATGAAGTATGTACTGTTAGAAAGGAGACTTGAGATTCTGGCCTCTATCTTCTGACTCTGTAGCTCTTCTATACAAATATGGATGCTTTAGGTTACATGTATGCCTTTGTCTTTTTTGGACAGTGAATCCCATAAATATTTTCCTTATGTCAGATCATCCTGTTTGGTACAACACAATGTTAGATAGGGGTCACAAACCTTACAAAAATTTGTCTTGTAAATTTCAAATTTTTTTTCTAATTTTTTCCCCACAACTTTTGATTTTAGTAATAAAAACTTGATTAGTCATGGGAAAGAATGAGACTGTTTAGTGTGGTTCATTCTGCTTTTTTTCCTGTTCCTTAACAGTTCCATGGATGCATCTTAGGTGTTGGATTAGCATTGTAGGATCTTAAAATGGCAGATTTACCTCATGCTTCTATCACACTGATTTGATAGGGGCCTTTTTTTTTCATTCTTGTACTGAAACCTGAAGTGCAACTCGAAAAGATCAGTTTGCATTGTAATGAACATGCTCAGTTACTCCTTTTGAGACTCAAAAGTTGTAGGCAAGAAATTGATTCATATTTCTGTCAATGGACTTGTGATTAGCAGCTGATCTCTAACCTTTGCACTTTTATAGACCTTACAACTGCACTAAAGTTTGACAGCGCACACAGTTCAAACCACGTGTCTGTCACATGCCTTAGATTAGTAGCTGTACAGAAAATAAATCTTGTACTGACAGCTCTAGAGTAGAGTCTTCTCAAAGCACACATGGTGGTGGCTGTAGTGGCCACATGTCCAAACACGGCATACCAGTGCCCCTCAGGTCTGTCCTTATGGATCTCCTTAAACAGAAGGCAGATGCCAGTGTCATTCATTCACTTACTTGCCATCAGGGAACGCAGTTTTTACTGACTGCAGTGGCTATATGATATAGCCCTTAGATTTGTTGTTTCACTCTCCCCTATGTAAGTGATCAGCTTTTTTGCCTTTCCACAGCTCCTGGAGCCTGTTTGCCACCAGCTCTTTGAACTTTATCGGAGTTCTGAAGTTCGGCTCAAGAGATTCACGCTGCAGTTTTTGCCAGAGTTGATCTGGGTTTATCTGCGTCTCACTGCCAGCAGGGATAGGCAGAGTAATGGTTGCATTGAAGCATTGCTGCTTGGCATTTACAACCTGGTAAGTGAGATGAGTGGGAATGGCTGAGGAAAGCTGTGATCTGAAGTTTTGCGTTACTGACTGCTGGGAATAAAGTAAATTATTGGAACAACGTATTTTAAATTAAAATACACTTAAAGGAAAGTGTATTTGATATGGAGAAAAGCATAATGTAATGCAGGTTTAGTAAAGATGTGTTTGCAAAATTTTTTTTTAGTTTATATATAAAACCCCCCTTTTTGGAAAAAACATTTTCACTGAAAAGGATCACCTCGTGGGTGATCCTTTATCATATTGTCCTATTTCTTTTATATACTTCTGTTTGTATGGAAATTAGGTAGCCCTCCTTACTGTTGGGAAATACGCCTTTTTATGATTGTCAGGCTCATATGCTTAGTCAGTCTTGATGTGTCACTTCCCCTGCCCTCCCACTTACTCTGAATGAGTCCTTTTTAAGGGTAATTTAAAGGTGAAGCCACTCTGCATGGGAGCACTCAGATACATGCGTGTGTACATTTGAGTCAGGTAATTTTCTTGAGGGCAACTGTGGTTTTAAGAATAAGTAAAAGTAACTGCAAATTATTAAATTTTGCTGTTGTATGTAAAAGCAGTTTTTTACATCCTTACCCTAGCCTGGAAATGTTTACTTTTGTAATGTTATGAGGCTGTTTGATAAATTCAGCAATACTGCCACAAGAGACATTCTCTAGTGGGAATTTCTGTGCTATAGGACCTTTAAACATACTCTACTGAAGTATCACCCTTCCCTCTAATGTCACCCTTTAAACTGAGGGTTGTATTTCTACACATAAGACACAGAATAGCCAAAATGTGATTCTGAAAAATAAAAGGTATTCTAGTTATTTGTCTGTAGATGATCTCTAACAACTGGAATATCTAGTTATTTTAGATTTATTCTGATCGAAAAAACAGGAAACTGATTGGAAACCGATTTTTTGTACTGTTTATTAGATTGAAGTAGCACGTTTGTCTTTTCTCCCTTTCTTTCATGACTGTTCTGCAGTTATTTGAAAGTCATATAGGTGATTCATATTTTTTAAGGACAGTAATTTTTCCATTCTCTCCATATTCAGAAAGAAAGAGACCTCAAAATAAACAGTGGCTTCCGCTATTTTTTATCTTTAATGAAGCTGATATTTTTCTGCACATATACTGAGAGTGAAGTTATTTTCTGCATACTTAGAAATCTTTTGTGTTCTGACAAATTCTGTCAGCCATCTTCCTGTTACAATCCTTGAAGCCTGCCACAAGTACTGAGCTACCCTCGGCTAAGCTTTTACGTAAACTGGAATGAGTGGAGCTTATTGTTTGAAAAATTGCTGTACAAAGTGCAAAGGCAGGATTTTTTGGTGTAGTCTTACGTAATTGCACCTAGTATATTTTCTTTAAAAACGGCATGGTTTGCTTATGTGGTAGCCTAGCAACTAATCTGACCAGTTTGAAAGCCTTTGAAGAAAGCATTGTGTGTGTTTCCTCCTGAGGAAACTTTGCCAGTCCCCTTGATTTCACCTTTTCTCTGTGGCACATTTATTATGAAATACTACCCATTGTCAGCAAGTGACTCATCAGCCCTTCTGTGTCAGTATCTTTAGTCTTAGTCATCAAGGATCCAGTGCTGGGGTTTTTTAAGTATTGCACACAAATTCTGCAGAGCAGTTTGTGATAGAGGTCTTTTCCCACTTAATAAATATGTATGTTGATATTGTTGATATTCTGCAAATGCACCAAGTCCTTGGGGTGTTAATAGTCTTATCAAATCAGGACATTAATTTACTTGTTAAATTCTTTTTAAGAGCTGAAAGTTATTTCAGTTCCTATCTCCTTACTTCTGGTTTGAGTTCTGGTTTTGTTTTTAATGCAGGAAATTGCTGACAAAGATGGAAACAACAAAGTTTTGTCTTTCACCATCCCTTCGTTATCGAAACCCTCAATATATCATGAGGTAAGAGAGCTGCTGTGGTAAAATAAAATTGGATCTATTAAAGGAATGGAAACTGGATCCATTTGATGCCACAGGCCATTTTAGATGCGTCTTGTTGCAGTAAGTTTTCAATGTCTGTAGCTTGCAGTTAGTGTAATAGAATACAATAAAATTTGTAAAAGAACAGGAATATAAATGTTAAAAAATCTTTGCTGACTGCCCATTTTTATTAGAGTTAGTTATGTTGTAGTTGCAGCTATGTTCGCCTCTTACATGCTAGCATAAAAGTAGTTTTCCTTCTAACTCTTCCTTACATCAGTTAGAACTTGGAATTGTGTTTTTCTGTTGCTACTGTTTCTGGACAAAAGGTCTGTGTGATCAGGGCAAACTTACTGTACATGGATATGTAAGAATCAAAGCTGAAAATTGCTCTCACCTACTGTATTACTTGTGTGTACACTCTATAACAGTGAAACTAGGTAATGTTTTTAGATTTATGGTATTCTGGAGGAATCTTCATTTTCACAGATCACAAGATGTGATGACGAGTGTGTCTTTTGCCTTAGGTGGTTGGGAGTTTTAATGCTTTTGGGGAATTTTTACTTATGACTTCTCCCCCTCCTTCCTTCCTTCTCCCATCACCTACTTCTAGCCCTCTACCATTGGATCCATGGCTTTAACTGAAGGAGCATTAAGTCAGCATGATCTTATCAGAGTAGTTTACAGTGATCTTCACCCTCAGAGAGAAACCTTCACAGCACAGAACCGGTAGGTGGATGTACTGCTAATACTAAAGGTGCTTCACTAGGGAGATAAATCCTTAAACAAAACAAAAATATTTTGTGATTAGTCCTTTCTCAGCATTAAGTGCTCGGAAATAAACCTAGAGAACAACCTTAGTAATCTTGAGGTATAATTTTCTTTTTCTTTGTTCCATTCTTGTATGTTCTGCTAGTTAATTTTGAAGAATAACTTCTCTGTCCGCAAAGAATATCTTTGGTTTTATGGCTGTCTATTCAATATTTCCAGGAAGTGTTAACAAAATTCAGCTTTGGATCAGGAGCTGACACTCCTTTTTCTCCTGGAAAAAGGGAATGGAGCTAAGTGGATAGACAGAACCAGGAGTGAGAGAAATTGCCCTGTTGTTTAATGACTGCCAGCTTTACCTGTGTCTAAAGACAGCACTGGGAAAACTGATAAAATAATTTTGAATGCATTGCAGACATTTTCACTTCTGTAACTGTCCAAATATTATGCCATATCTCGTTTCCTTCATAGTTACTGCATATGCTTACGGCTTTCAAGATTTTCAGAACAATAAATTGAAGTGTTTATAGTGAACCTTTGATAGCTTGTTTCAAGTTAGTGAATTATAATGAAAGAGGATTAAAGGATTTGTGTGTTTACTTCTGACACTTCTTCCTGTGGGGTGCTTTTTTGATTTGAATTGTAGATTTCTTGTGTTAAATTTCAGCGAAATATTAAGAATATAAACAATGCAAGATTTTGCTCTTTTCAGGTTTGAGGTGCTGAGCTTTCTTATGCTCTGCTACAATTCAGCTATTGTCTACATGCCTGCTTCTTCTTACCAGTCACTTTGTACAATGGGTTCCAGGTGAGACGTTTGCCTTTGAAGTAGTCTTCAGGGTCATCTAGACTTTTAAATATTCATCCAGTAAAGAAAAGTGCTTTCTGATGGGGATGGAGTGGTTCTTGGTATGCTTTCATCATTTTCACTTGAGTTGTGGCTATGCTAAATTTGCCAAATATGTTTTATTTTCCTGCATCTGAAAATCTGATCTGTTCTTTGAGTAGAGAAGCAAGACATTTTATATGCAAGGGATTTCTGTTGTTTTGGAGACAATGACACAGTTGCTATGTATCAGTGGCCATGTGTTGCTTCCATGAAGATTGTAAATTGATGCAATAAGGATATAATAAATTGTCCTGGTTTTAATGTAGGCAGTATATGGGAAGGCAGGCCCCTTTTTCAAGGGTCAGAAATATTTCTTACTAGGCAGCTGAGAGCAGTTCTCAAGACAATGATACGTGTGTTATCTGACTTTAGGTATAAGGTGACTGCATGCTGTCATCATACATTAGATGGGACGTGACATACTTCGCTTCTGTACCACTGCATTGTTTCCTTTAAAGAAAATGGGTTTCAGTTACTGAATTTTAGGGAGAGTCTCCTGGCTGGTAGTAGAGAACATTTTGCCTCCCTTGTTACAAGCTGGATGATTTGAGGAAAACGATTACATGGGAGTAACACTGGACCATCAGCGAGCCACATATCAAGGCGCTGCTACAAAACTGCTCTAATGATTAGGAATGCAACATAAGAATGTTCTGTGTTGTGTATTTATATATTAAAAAAATAAATTCGAAAATAACTAAAATCTCTGTGATACAAAGACGTTTGTAGTCTTTGTGGAGTGACCGTTCTTTGTAATGGTGTTGTTTTTAGGCTGTGTGTGAGTGGATTTCCACGGCAGCACGAGAAACGCTGGAAAGAACACTGTGGTAGAGTGGTGTTAGACCCTGACTTCATGGTGCAGCTGCTCACAGGTGTCTATTACGCCATGTAAGTGGGCAGTGTTTTCTTACTTAAAGAGAAGGGTCTGCTTTTACATGAATTGAAATATAAATGCCACTTGTTTTATAACTGAAAAAATAGTTAGGCGCATAACACAAGTTTGTACTTGATTAGTGTATTTCCCATTACTTGCTTATTCAGCCAACAGATAATTTGAAAATATTTTTGTCAGCACTGAATTAGGTGATGAAGGGGCAGCAGTAGGTGCTGAAGAGAGTTGGGCTTCTGATTTCAGCTTTCTTCACCTAGCCACTACCACAGATACCTTCTGTTCACAAGCGTGATGAGCTTGGATGCCAAGATAAACTGATGAAATGCAGATCTCTTAAATGTCAGTAGCATCTGAGGTGGCAAAAAACTCAATTTCTGATGCAAATTCAGTTCTGCTAAGTAGCATTAACATTTGCATGTTGACCCCGTGTTTTTAAAGTTTGTCCTCATTATGGCATCAATTTTGTCTTGTTTGGAGAGAACATAGAACAGCTATTTTCTTACACTAACAAGGTAATAAAATGTGTTGTAGTGTTAAAAGAACTGAATGTACACTGGGGTGTGCATACAATTGATGAATTTTCTACATAAGGCGAGAAGTACAAAGCTGGATTTGGGCAGAAAAAAGAACAAGTTTGTTTTCGTAAGATGCAGAAGATAAATATCTGTCTTTACTTTTTAGATACAATGGTCAGTGGGAGCTTGGCCAGGAGGTATTGGAGGACATAATTTACAGAGCACAGCTTGAACTCTACTCCCAACCCCTGCTGGTAAGAAACAATCCCTTGTAATTTATGGGCTTGGTTAAGAGGAGTATGGATATGTTTCTGAAGTGGCCTGGTAATGAAAGCTTTTGTGTCCATTCACTGCGCTATCAAATGCAAGTGATTTGTTAACAGCTGGTGTTTGCAGCATGGCTATTTATATTATTCTCTTTTCCACTGAGTATTAAGCCAGGGTGTTGGGATCTTCTAGGACTCATTGAGACTGAAAGCTAGGATTTTGCTAATATATTAGTTATCTCAAAATGTTCATGGTGCCTTGACAGAAGTTACTGGTGAGTGGTTCAAAGAAGCTTAACTGAATAGTAGTATGTTATAGGGCATTGATTGCCAAAAAGGTGTTTTCTTTGCTTCTAGACCTTTACCAGGGTTGAAAATAAACTGTGGGTTTAAATTGATAACAAAGTAGAGAAAGCAACAGCAGGGTACAGGTGCAAGTGAAAACGAGCTCCAATCCCAGAATCAATGCCAGATTTTGTTTGATAAAAGTCACACAGATCTTCATCTTTACCATGTTTGGAGGAACAGCAATAAAATGGAGTAGTTCTGATTGGGGTGGGGAATTTTTTAGTTTTCACTGTATTTGCTGTTCCAATATGAAGACAGAGAAGAGAAGTGGGGAGAGTGGTGAACTGGGCTGGATGCAGGTGGATGTGATTGGGAAGGATGAGAAGGTTGAAAGAGAGAAAGGGGAAATTTTTGTCAGATGTAGGAATGAGAATCAAAAGAAGAGGGAAAATTAAGGAGAATAAAGTAAATTAGATTGCTATTTCAGTTTCTGCATCAGAATTGTGGCTGGAAGCCTTTAGTCCTCCTCTGAACTAACAGCAGTAAAATGTCATTGCTTTTTACATAACTGACAAAGGAGCAGATTGGCAAAAATCTTTTTATGTGGCAATCTGAGATCACTCTTTTCTGAACTAAATTGCATAAAATTACTCTCCAAATGTATTAATATTGGCTGTAAAATTTATCTACAGCCTTTCTGACACTGCTGCATTTAAGATGCCTGCTATGCATTGAATTATTATAATAGTTGGTTCCTTTTGGAAATGACTCATCACTCCATTAGACTGAAAGTTTTAAATTAAATATTGAACCTGCTGAATTGGGCCATCCTATCAAACTACTACATTTGAAAAGTGTGTAGGCAGATCTGGAACTTGATGATATGACAATTTTTAGTTTTCATTGTTCATTTTTAATCAGTTTGTCCTTAGAGATTACTTCTAGTTGTCAGAATCTTCTAGAATATCTTTGTTTTGTTTTTTTTTTCCAAAGCTCCTATTGATTCTCCATCCTGTTGTTTGGTGACATCATGACATCACCAATTTTTACCCCATCCTGGTTGTCAGGTTTTGCCTGCATATGCATGCAGGCCTATTGGGGGAATTATTTTTTTTTTAATATTCTCATCATTGCTTGCTTCCTGTCTTGTTTTACTAACATTTTCTAAAAGTAGCTTTAAGAAATTGTCCGTTTCACTTAAAAAATTACCTGCATGTCTTTGCCCTAATGCTATATATTCAAGCAATTCCAGTCAGTCTTTTCCTCTGAACAAGGAGTTCTGCATACTTTTCAGACAGAAATCCAGTCTTCAGAGCAGGGACACACAGGCTTTCCAAGTTCAGTGCACAGGAGCCATGGATCAGCAAGTCCCTATTGTGACAGCAGCTTTATCCAGTGTATTTTATTGATGCACTTATTGCTCTTATTGAATGTTCTTTCCTTGGAGCTCCTTTCTGGTAGGCAAGAGTGGATGTCTGGCCTGAAACCAACCTTCCTTTGTCATTGATAGCTGCAGACTTGGCTTGCCAAGTCTGAATTGTGCTGTGTGTTTGTTTTCCTGCCTTTCAGTGCTGGATTAGACATCGTGAGCAAGTGTTTTTGCATCCTGAAAGATCGTGGTTTTGAGGGTGTTTTTGTCAGACAAGGACTGTGACTCATTCAGACTGGTTGTTTAGATTGTTTCAAAGATTTACTGTTGCATTGGTTTTTATCTCCATATGGCTTTCCTCAGTCCCCAGAAGTACAGTTTGTGCTGCTAAAAAGGGGCAGCTGTTAAAAGGTTCCACACGCAGAAATGCTCTGTCATGATTCTGGTCATGGTGCAGAAGTATTTTGATATGAATTTTTAGGTGTTTTTTTTTTTTTTTTTTTTTTTTTTTTTTTTTTTTTTTTTTTTTTTTTTTTTTTTTTTTTTTTTTTTTTTTTTTTTTTTTTTTTTTTTTTTTTTGTTTTTTGTTTTTTGTTTTTTGTTTTTTGTTTTTTTTTTTTTTTGTATACTAACAAGGGTATCTATTCAAAAGAGGTAGCAGCTCCAGTGAGTAGAAGATTTTGGAAAATCAAGATGTGTTCATTTTATGGGTTGTGGTTTTGGGGGGATTTTGAAACTTTAAGTAATACTTTGTGTGCATCAGCTTTGTAATTGTTGAATATTGCACATGCTGTAGAGAACCAGTTTGCTTTTTTGGAGCTGGTACCCAAATTCACATTTGTTGAACAATTTACTTGTGAAGTAAGAAACATTACTGAAAGTTGTTTTTGTCTTTTTTAAAGTAAACCTCTAATCCCAAAGGCATTTTATGGGAAACTTTAAGAAGCAATTAAAACATCAAAGCCAAAAGCAGTCACTTGTTCTCCTCAAAGCTGCAAAACATAACTTCTGACTTTATAATAGGCTATTACAATAAAAAACCCTAGGTTTGATAAAGATGAGTGTAACTTAATAACTTGAAGCTCATTGCTTAGGTTGCAAATATTTTTCTTTTTCCTGAATAAATCTTGCAAGTACCTGCAGTCTAATCCCCTTGGTTAGGTTCTGTTGGGGTTGGTTTTAGGGAGGGGTGGGGAGTGGTATGGGAAAAGGTGTGGTGGAAATCAGTCCTGTCCCCCTGTGCACAAGGCTACTGGCTGTCTGCATTGGCTTGGGCTGTGAACTTAGTTTTATTGACACTTCCATCATAAAACATAAATGGTATTTGCCTTGTCATAGTGCAGTCTCTTTTGGATGGAGACCTTCCTGCGTGTGTTGTTAACGTCTGTCACTGCAGATGGCAAAGATAGAACAAAATAAATTGCACCAAAAAAATGGAGAAAATTAACTCTGGCTTTGAGAACAGTTTTGTGATGAGCTTTTCCACGTAATCAACGTTGAATCCTGGGCATGGTGTCACCCATCTTGAGGGGAATCTGGCATAATTACCAATTCTTGCCTGTTCTCCTTTCTGTATCCAGCAAGAGATCCAATCAAGGACAGTAGTAGTACAGCATCTTACTTTTGTCTTAGGTTGCAAATGCCATGAAGAATTCGCTGCCTTTTGATGCTCCTGATGCATCACAAGAAGGCCAGAAGGTACTGAAAGTAGAAGTTACTCCAACAGTTCCAAGAATTTCTCGGAGTGCTATTACAACAGCTTCTATCCGTCGTCATCGCTGGAGGAGAGAAGGTGAGCTTTCTCTTCCAGGAGCACATATTACAGTGTACTGTAGTCATCATCATCACTGTAATCTGGCTTCTGAGTTTGAATGTTTACAGAACTTGGGGGGAGCTTTTTGTTTGTTTGTTTTTGAAAGTGATACTCCATAACAGTATATAGTATTTTACATCTTCAGAGCACTGCATGAACATAAGTATTTTGGGTGTTTGTTTTGGTTTTGATTTTGTGATAAACTGTGAGGTAGATGAGGAAATGGAGAAACTGGAAAATGTTTAATAAGACTTCTTTTTTCTCCATGTAACAGAGTATGAAATTGTAAAATGTGGCTTAGAATTCTAGTTCTTTGTTTAATCTGCTCTAAAACTCAACTGCCTCCCATTGTAAATAGCTCAGGGAATGAATGCTAACATCGAGACCTTAATAGGATTCCAGCTGCCTAAAGCTATTGATGGCAGTGGGAGAGGGAAAACCTGAACATCACACCTACCATCATATGACCCAGTTTTTTGGGGGACTATAAACCAGGTTTGGATAGTTTAGAATTAGTCTTGCCTCAGTGAGTACTTACATCGTATGGAAGCATGCTTGACTATATGAAGAAAAAAAAGTAGTGATCTTTACCTTGACGTGATGACATCTTCAGCATAGGTGTAGCAAAAAACTTGCTTTGAAATCATTTTGTCGACTTTTAAAGCTTTGTTACTTCATGTATAAAACATTAGTTTTAAAAAGCTGCATAAATCAATGAAGGTAAAAAGGAGAGTAACCTAAGAATCAACTCAGAGTAAAAAGTCTGCAAACAGGAATTACATATTTTCCTGTGGTACATTTCTTTCCCCTTTTATTTTTTATTATTCTTCTTGGTCCATGTGCAAAAGGATTTGATGACCTCTGGTCATCAGCTGAATCAGGATGTCCAGGACAACAAGTAGCTGTCTCCTGTTTTCGGGACTCTGCGTCATGTTTGTCTTCACTGTAGTTGCCATTATATTCATTTGCTGGTCTCTGGTCTACAGTACAGCCCACCTGTCCCTTCCTGTGGATGTTCTCACCACTTTTAACTAAGCATGGGTAGTGTTTTGTGTTTGTTCCATGTCTGCATAAACTTTCTATTTCCCCTGCCTGGGTTGGAATGCCAAGAAAGGAATAGAAAAGCACTAAAATGTTATATGTTGAATCCCAGATGGCTTTGACTTCTCAATCGAGGCTGACTCAAGCATTCCTGGCTCACCGATCCAACACGGCTCCACAGACCTAGGGATCAAACGTGAGCAAGAGGGGGAGGTGCTGATGCGCAGGACCCCTGAGCATGGCTTCCCGGAGCCCACCTTGGCAGCAGCCACAACTGAGGGTAGGACAGAGATGAGGAGGCAGAAGTCAGTGAGGCAGTTGCTGGAGGAGGATCCTGGCTCCCTATCCCCAAGCAGAACTTCTTTCCATTCTAGTGTGTGTTTCCGCTATCCCAGGGTGTATTAGCTTTCTTTGCAATACACACATCCCCTATATACCTAACATCAGGTCAGGAACTTACCTTTTGTTATCATGTGGGCTGGCCTGGGGCTTGCATCTGTGTGGTGAAACACGGCTTGGCATGGCACAAAAAAAGAGACAGGAGTAATATCCAAGAGCTTTGGGATTGCTTGGAAACTTTCTATTACTGAGCATGTTTAATCTGATATTAAGAAGAAAAAATATGCACCAGATGAACATGAATCTAGTCCTGAAAAGTAGACAGCGCAGAGGAGAAATGGATTTGGCTCCATTTTAGTTAAAATAATGTCTTGTTAGTCTGCAGTTTTTAAATTTTCAAGAATGAAGTTTCCTGTTGCCATTAAAAGTCAAGACCATCTAAAACAGATATACAATTGCTGATGTTTTATTTGTCAGTCATCCTTTAACTGAAAATTCATATACATAGCACTCATTTAGAGCTGGCTGCTCTACAAGCACCAAAAAAGTGCTTTGTGTTTTCAGGAAGAAATAAGGTTGTCATGTTTCTAAAAACTTTAAAAACAATTCCTGCTTTCTTTCTCAGTTGTACTGTCCACAGAAATGCTGTGGAGCTTCAGAGGTCTGCTTGGCAGCCACGAACAGCTGATAGAGTAGGTGGTAGAATTTTATTTTACTTAAGTTCATCTACTTTTGAGTAAAGATGATTTCCTTGATGAAAGACATAGTTTCAAGTACTGAACTTGAATCATGATTTCTCCTCAAGATGAGAATTAATTTCTTACAGATTTAGCTGAACATATTTTCAAATACTCTCCTATCTTAAGCCTTCTTCTCTATGCGAACATTCCTCTGATGTTTCCAGTCTCTATAAAGATATTAGTTGATCATAAATGAGATTTATTTGCGCATTCAGATATGAGCTACATTTGTTCTTCAGGAAACAGTAATCTGGAGAATTTGGAGACTTAAATGTAGTGTTATCACAGAAGCATTACACTTAAAGTTGCTATCAAACAATAATTAAGATCTCATGCTTCTGTAGAAGAGAGTGGCATAAAAATATTTAGTGCAGGTTTCTAATGTACTTGGTGCATTATGAATTTGAGCATGCTCAGTAAATGATCCTGTCTTCTCTTAAATTCACTTGTCACTTGATCTTACTCTGTTCTATTACTCTTTGCATGTGCATGACCTGAAGGATATAGAGAAGTCCTGAGCTGCAGAGAACCTTCTGGGACAGACAGGAAGTGGGAAGAGAAGTTGATAAAGATGATGCATTTTAGTCTTGTTTGAAGCCATTGATATGATTTGGCATATTATTGGATAAGGCATCATTCCACATTCTCTGCTTCAGTACAAATGGATTGAATACCATTTACTTCCGTAACATCAGCATTGTATAATTGCATTCTTGATCAAACTGAGTTCTCCAGCTGACAGCATCTGGGAGAAGGCCAAGGAAAGGAGTTTAGCTTGCTTATCAACATAAAATTATGGGTGTATATCCAGGGGTCCTGTTTGTTTTCTGACAGTGATTTCACAGAAAGCTTCAGCCAGAAAATTCCCTCTCATAAATACCAGTTTGATGTCAAACAGCACAAGGAGAGACTGATCACTTCTAGTGACTTTAATCTTCAGGTATAGGAAGGATAAACATGCTAAAAGTAATTTTAAAAAGGTGTATAAAACTCCTTCTTCAGATCAGTGTTTTGACCCCTTAAGCAGAAAAAGATAAGACTTCAAGAATGACTCAGTAATGCAGTACAAGGTATTCTGCTTCTGGGTGGTTGCAGCTCTGATTATGTGCACTATTCTGGGTCAGTGGAGAACGCTGAGTCTGTATCTAAAGTACTAGTTGTGAATATGCACAAATAACAAATTACTTGAGGACAGATTTGTTCTGATAAGGGACAGTGAGAGTTCTGAATACACACTGTAGTGCAATGAATATGATTTCTATTGGGTTGCACTGTCTCTTTCTCTTTTGGCCTTAAAATAAAGAGTATTTGGAAGGGAGCAGATTTTTAGGTTTTGTTTCCTTTTGAAATTGTCTTATTGGTCTATGGGAACATAAAACCAAAAACAAACAAACCAAAAAAAAAGAGACAAAAGTTTGTTGTTAGATCATCCTGTTTTCCTTCCCAGAGTATGTAAGGACTCAAACATTTTTTTATTATTTCTGATCATTTTTTTTTATTATTATTATTTTCCTGTAAAAACTGAGGGCAGTTTTTAGAGGAAAAATATATAAGGAAAAGAATGTGTTTGCGGAAATACTTTAATCCTATTGGGAACTTCTGTAGGTATGTGGGTCTGACTAGACAGAAACTCTCTTGCATGTTATCTTCTCTATCTTCTTCATATTTGAGCACTGCTGAGCAGCTTGGGCCTCTGTATAGTTGCAGCATCCGAAAGTTTGCAACAACCCCTCTCAGTCTTATCTTTAAATCCTGTGCATAAAATGCCACTTTTTCAGTGTAACTACTCTGCTTCACTGTCCCTGAATAGGACATGTGCTTTAGCCTGCTGTTACTCAGCAATGTTTTAACATAAACTTTGAAAACTACTCATCTTCTTGTAATGATAAAAAACTTAGCAGTGTTGTTTGGAGATACCTTTTTACAAGCTCCACATCTTTGTACTGAATAAGAAGGGCTTGAGAGGGGGCTTCAGCTGCTTCTCTTGCTGCTTGTAACTGAACACGCTTTCATCCTGCTCTGCATGGTTATATAAAGAAACATAAGTGTTGGTTAATTGAAAAAGTGGTCTTGCATTTGGTGTGTTCCAGTAATGTCTGATTTTTATCAGTACCTTTGACTCTGTGTGGGAAGGTTGAAGGGGGGAATGTCAATATGGATTGTAGATAAAATATATCACTGTAATATACCTGTAAGAAAAGACGGACATGTGTCAAGGAGAAGAGGAAGGCCGAGTTTGAGCAAACAGGGTAGTCAGGAAGTGGGGAAAGTACATGCATTTGAAATATGGTTATGGGAAGTTAAAGCAAGTAATGCACCCTTCATTTCAGTAATTGCTCTGGGAACCTAAGGAGCTTCTTTCTCTAAGGCAAAAGGCTTAACCAAGGAAGGAAGACTGCAGTAACATGAACTCTATTATTTTTCTGCTTCTGGGAAGCTACAGAGTCAAATAGAACTATTGAAAACTACAGAATCATCTCTCATTGCATTGTTTTGACAGAGGCTTAGAGTGATCTGATGTGGAGATGTCTAAATATCTTTTGTAAGCTGATACACTCACTGTAACGGTAATTCCAAGGCAAAGTTTCCTGAAAAGAAGTAGTAAATGTAGAGCAGAGTAATGAAACCTCCCTATAAAGTTTTGGGTTTGCATTACACCTCAGAAATGTGAAATTGGATCAGGCTGTATTCCTGCTACACAGAGGTGGCAACAGCATCAAAAGCTTTCTGTCTGTTCTGTTTGCCATGGTGTAAAATGTTCTTTAGCTAACACTCAGCATGAGAGGATGACCTTCCACTCAAATGTTGGACTCTCTCAGGTACTTGCCACCATGTTTTTCCCATTCCACAAAAAAGATTTAAACATGTTTGCTTGGCAGCAAGCTGGGCTGAACAATCTCACAGCAGCTTTAGCTGGGCTGGATCTGTATTTCTTCCAAATAATCAGACTCTACAGCTTTTACAAAGAAAAGAAAAATTCTTATAGCCTGAGTGACTCCTTTTTTGCCGACATGGTGAAAATTTATGCCTTTTTCTCATTGAAATGAGATACGTGGAGCAAAAACTGTAGCTCCATTTTCGGTTTTGAAATTTAAATGCTGCTCAGTTTTCTATTAAAACAATAACTTCTTCTGAGAACTTGGAGCTTAGAAAAAGACTGGAATAAGATTAAAAGAAAAAAGTATTTGTGTGCAGCCCTAATCATATTATAGGCCTAAAAATAAGGATTTAAGAAATAATATTATAATACTTTTATTTACTCTTTGAGATTCCAGTCAAAAGAACAGCGCCTTTCCTATAACGTAAGGTGTTTCAGAGATTTAATTTCTCTTAATGCAAGGGTTGCCTTTTTTTTCTCTGAAAAATGTAGATGTTAAGATAAAAGCAAATAAGGTAGAAACACCTGGATGGTATTGATGTAAATTCAAGGAGGGTTGAATTTTGGAGAAGGGAGAACTAGGAATTAGGTTAATCTCCAATAGAAAGTATGGTCACATTGTTCAAAGTGTCAGCTACGCGCAAGAGAAGCCCTCTACCTCTGTTGGAACATTGTGATTGCTAGCCTAGGAAGTAGTCTAATTCTGAAGCTTACTGAGCGCTCACCAGAACTTACTCTGACTGGAAGAGATCCTTAGATCTTGCCTCAAAATAGGATAAAAATAGTCTGAAAAGGTGCTGGATTTGTTTTGTTTTGTTTTTTTTTAATGGCACATAGCAAGAGAAGGGGTAGCAGTATCTGGAGACCAAGCAAAAACAAATTAACCAAATGGGGCCCAATTCTTGTTTATAGACAAAGTTTGGGACTAATATTCTGACTGATAAAAGCATTATGAAAGGCCAGTCAAGCTCAGGGAGCACTTTCTGTTACTTTCTGTTATTCTGCTAAATATGGCAGGAAAATTGGCTGAGAATAAAAAATTTAAGCAAGTGGAATCCAAGTGGATTAGCAAATGAGGTTTGTTTTGATGTTCTGTGCATGTCTTTGTCTTCATGTAACTTGAATGCATTCTGTGTTTTCTGATTGGTTTGGGGATTTTTTGGTTGCTTCTTTTTTTCTTAATAGATACCGAAGGTGTAAATGGAAGAGAGGAGTCTGTGAACCTTAATGATGCTGATGAAGGATTTTCATCGGGAGCTTCCCTCAGCAGCCAGCCAGCTGGGACCAAACCTCTATCCTCTGTATCCCAGAAGGGCAGCTTAAGGAAAACAGCAAGTGGGCGTTCCACTAAGGAGAAAGAAACCCCTTCTGCAGCAAAATCCAATGAGAGCCCTCGAGATTCAGTAGCTCGAAAGCAGTACACGCACCAATCCTCTGACCTGGATGGAGATATAATTGAGATGACACCTACTAAGAAACACCTCAGCCTGCCTGCTGGGCAGGTGGTGCCAAAAGCCAACAGTTTGGGCCTGATCAGGACCGCCAGTGCTTCCTCCAGTAAATCATTTGACTATGTGAATGGCAGTCAAGCAGGTTCCAGTGCTGAAGCTGGTACAGAGGGTTTTACCAGTCTAGCAGCTGGCAACACCAATCGGTTTTCAACTATCAGCCTACAGGAGGACCGGCTAGGCCAAACTGGGGAAGGTAAAGATCTCCTTTCCCCAGGAGCTCCCCTAACCAAGCAGTCTCGATCTCCAAGTTTCAATATGCAGCTGATATCCCAGGTGTAACTTCGACTCCCTTCCTTAGTATTCCCTCTTCCCCCTTAATCCCTGGCAAGTTCATCTTTAAGCAAAACATAAACCATCGTCCCACAGTGTGAAAATACTGACTGTTGTGATCTTGTTTGATTTGGTTTAGCTATCATACTGTATTACTGAAACAGCAATAATTCTTCCCCCACCTTCATCCTCCTTTCCCCTTGTAAACATGGTTGTGAAGCAGTATATAATGTACTGTATGCCTTTGTCCATGCCTTCCCTTCTCCTTGGGTGATGTGCAATCCATCGTAGGCTGATCAGTCCCATTTCAACACTGTGAGACTGGAGACACCGGCAGAAATGGTGAATGTGATCCCTATGAGATGATGCTTTGGCTTTGTTAAGAAATAGAAACGGGTTTGTTTTCTCAGTCTACAGTACTGCAAAGACTACTGGATCCTGACTTGTCTTTCTCAGAACCAGGAGTGCCTCAGAGATTCTAGTGTGACTTTGGACCTCTCTGAGTCTGTGCAATCAATTCTGGGGAGGGGATTGTCATTGCTGCTCCTGGCTGCCTACAGCACTTTTTTCATTAAAGTGAGGGTAGTTTTTTCTTGACTGCCCCCAGTCTCCCATCCCAGAAGCTTTTGATGTTCAGCAGCTGAGACATGCATATTAAGAAGCTGTTTTCCCTCGGAGAGAGGATTCTAGGTTGATTATGTAGGTTACAATGCACTTCTAATGGCGTTGTAGCCATTTGTGATGTTACATGTCTTCCCCTCCAGGACACAGGGTCATTCTGCATTTAGACTAAAAGTTAGACGCCACCATTCTGTTAAAGCAATTTGCTTTGTAAGTGGGGAGGAAACACTACTTCCCCAGGAAATAATGGCTAGCTCTGCTTCATTTTTGTTGTGGCTGTTGTTGTGAGGTGCTGATCACTGAATTGAAAGGTGTATTCAGGTAAAGAGTATTTCTCAGGCTGCTGTCTTTTGTGTCAGGCTGTTGGGACACCCCCACCCATTTCAGCTGCTTTCTCAGTGTCCCTGAATTCAATGATGGAGTCATTTGAGGAATCCTGCAGTCCAGACAGACCATACTCTCAAGGTGCTGTCTCAGGGATAGGGACAATAGTTTGCTAGAAACACTGAAGCTTCAATGTGAAATGCTTTTCTAGCAATGCCATTTGTGCAAAGGGGTACTGACAGTCCTTTTTTTTTTTCCCCAGAAGGATCACACTTCACTGCCTTGGTATATATAATCTTTTGAGGTTTTTTGACTCTTATTTTCATGGATTGGCCCTATTCTAGCAAATGCAGAACTCGTGCCATTGAGCCAAGCCTCGAATGTGTAAGACTGATGTGTGGGCACTGGCTGGTACTTATGTTAGAGGACATTGCTTAGAAGCACATTTCTGGTTACACTGGACAGTTTGGCATTATCTCTGTCTCTTTTTGGATTGATGGAAAAGGGGAAAGTTCATCCTCTCTGCTTAAGTCCTGTACGATATCCTGGAAGTTTACAAACTGTAAACCCACAGGAAAGAGTTTTGATTTTTATGTGGACACTTTGGTTTCACTGTCACTGTGAAGGATAAATGTAAGCAGTTACAAACAGCAGGCTCTCTTTGAATGATAGTCCTTAAGATATTCAGAACAATGAATGACATGGTGTGGTATTGCTGATAGTTGATTTTGGTGGGAATTTTAAAAAATTATTTATTTCAAATAATTTTTTCAAATTTACATAAAAAATCATTAAAATATTTGAAGGGGTTTTTTGTAGTTTGATGAGACACTTTGGTAGTCTAGTCTTCATATCCTACAGTCATAAAGTGAAGCATCTTTAGCAGCATCTGAAGTAGAAATTCAGGTAAACAGACTCATCAGAAAGAAAACCTGACAGTTTCTGAATGGAAATTAATTTTTAAGGACCACCAGTCATACACAAATGGAACTAAGGCGAAGCTTGAGATGAAGCTACAAGGCTTATATTTCTGTAAAAATGACAAAAGCTGTGTATGGTTAAACTCTTATTGATAAAATTTTCCTAGTGGAGACAAATGGTAAGTCATGACTGGAAGTACCAAGTTTATACTTTGTAGATACTATCAAAAAAGGAAATTTGCTTAAATATTTGGGAAAGAAAAGGTCAGGAGTGCCAGCTAATTTTCTAATAATCACTTCATTTTAGTATTTTAAGAAGTAAAGTTGTTCATTAGCAAGGTTCTCTACTTTGTTTGTCATTTGATGAATTCCTCCAGAAGTTTTAAGACATTTAAATTGGCATGACTTTTTTTAAAAACTATTTTTTTGTGTGGGGTCCCACACTGTGAAAACTATTTCAGGAATGTGAGACAGCTTTACTGGCTTCAGATAGGGAAATCAAATGTACACGTGTAAAGTTCTAATTGGCAAAAACCTCAGAAAAACTACCTTTAAAATATTTTTACACTTCTCATTTTGATCATGTGCCTTTTGTTACGGTTTCTTTCATTGTATTTTGGTTTGTTCTTGTGTGTGTATATACCTACTCCATATCAGTCTTTTTAAAAAGAATTCAAATTTATCCCTGAAAAACAAAGATGTTTTCTATGTGCTGATGTGGTACATCTATGACTTCTCAAAAATTACCCTTTTAGAGCAGTGTTCCAGTTATGGGAGCTTGTTTTGTTGTTTTTCAGCCAAGTACTGTTGAACATTTACCTTACAAATCAAGTCATCACAAGTATCTACAAACCAGCTGTAGTACCAGGCTCTGCAGTGCTGTGAGCTGTGAATCATGTTTATCATTATCTAGTGCTTCGAGACATGTCTCAGTTTATGCTAAGGTGTGTCAAGATCATAGCAAATCTTTATACACTATATTCAATACATTCCAAAGTACTGTGGCAGAAATAAAATTAGAAGTGTCTGGGATATGGGTGGAGGGAATAATCTGCTGGGTTTCTGATGATGTATGCTAAATACTAAACAAAGTACAAAACATACTTAAATTTTCTGACACCTGTGACAAATGTTTAGACTTAAATCAAACCTCCTTATCCTAAATTCATTCTGCTGTCTCTTCTTTTAGAACATTTGGTACTTGAGGCACTAGATTTAGATTTCTGCACTGAGTGCAACTGCAGCATTGTAAAAGGACAAGAAGCAGAACACTATGATTTTTCCCCTCCATATATGTGCATGCATGCACATATATCAATACTTAGGTGAGGAAGGGTAGATTCTATATTCTGATGTATACATATACTTCAGTAGGGAAAAATGAAATATTTCTTCATATACATCACAATATGCTGCCATTTTGCAACTAATTTTTTTGGACTATATAATTTTAAGACAAATTTTAAAAAATTATTGGGATGGTGAACTCAAGCTAGATTATCCTTTTCAGGGATTTATTTTGAGCAGCTTTTTGGTTGAAAGGTGTTTGAAAGGTGAACCATATTTTCATTCTGCAGAGAGCAAAGTGATAAAGTAAAAATACCTATTAAAATTAATGTTGCAAGATGACTGTTTAAATTGCTGTATTATCCCTTTACTTTTCATTTGGAAAATTTCATAAAATGGATACTTCCGTATCACTGTCCATTTTAAGTGCAGATTTCTTTGAATACCCTTTCTGATGTGAATTTGAAGTTTTTTAACAGCATACTTCATTCTGTAATGCTGAACATCATGTTGCAGCCAGTAAGCATTAGATCTGGTATTTGTAGTTTGCAAGTGTGTTGGTCTGGAATGCATTTCCAACATACTCCTGCTAGCTTTAACGTAATTAAAGTCATCAAAATAGTGAGAAAAAAAGATGTTTTCTGACAAAGTATTTATTTGCACTACTTGTGAATACTGGAGTTTACTGGGACAGGGTTTTTTCTCACCATGTGAGGTTTACTTGTGTGTGAGTAGGTACATACATTTGTCACGTGTTGACAATCAATTGCCTCAACTGTGTGTATACTGTATGTAAATAGGAACGTATTTTTCAAGATTAAGGGGGAAACCTGCATCTTAGTGGTGGTAAAGCTACTCTGCAGTCAGGTGACCCCAACTCTGCTTTTTGTCTTCAGATGCTATGTGGTTTGTTTTACTTCTTTAATGAAGTTTATTAGTGTTCTTGGAAAATTGTAGCTCCAGGGAAATTTTCCTCAATATTTAATGTATAACATGTTCAGAGAATTATATTTTGAAAAATTAATTTTGGAATAGATAATTCTATGCTATGGCTGTATTTTAACCTAAGAGTTTGAACTTGTCCTATTTTATCACGAACCAATGGCTATCTCCTTTAAGTGTTCAGCATTTTAACTTTGGTCACGAACCAGACATTTTTGTTTATCTTGGCTTACAAATTTAAATTAATTTGAAGACTGAGAATCAAGAATAACTTTTTGAATAATCCATAAAAATCAAGCTGTACAGTATAGGTACTATGCTCATAATCCTAGAAGAGGTGTGGAAAATACAGTGGAAAATGTTTGAATGAAATATATGTACTGCACACAAAACAAAAATACTTTGATGTTAGTAGATCTAATAATCTCGTCTTTAAATTCTCCCATTGCCAAAGATATTGCTACCTTGGCATGTTTAATATAACATTAAAGCCATTAGCTAGATGTCATTTGTAACAAGCATTTATATCATAGGAATTGTTTTCATCAGAAGAGTAAAAGTGCCCCTTTTATTTCAGTTTCTTGTTTAGGATAATTGCAGGACTAAAGCTGAATATCACTCCTTTCCAAGCATGCTAAGTAAACAAGCCAGATCCTTTGTACTTGCATCACATTCATTAATATAATTTAGAGTTATATAATTTTCCAGTATCTTATATTCAGGATTTTAAATGCTATTTGTTTCTAGCATATGGGCCTTGATCTCTGTTCATTATTTTTGTTTTTTCCTCACGGGGCACTTGGATAAACTTTGCTGTTGAAAGCTTTTCTGTAGGTGATTCAGGGTAGTAAATCATGACATGGGTGCTGTGTTAGTGAATACATGTGTGTCTGTCAAAATTTCTGTCATCACCATCTGAAGAGACAAAACACATCCCTGCCTCTTCCACAGTGGTGGAAGATGGTGGTGAGCTGTGAGCAAATTGGTTTGTTCCTGAAAACTGTAAGCAGATTTTGCAAGACTGATATTTACGAGGTTTTCCACATAGTCATTATGAAATTTTATTTAAAAGAAATCCTGGAACAAGATTTTAAAACAAGAGCCAACCATATTAGATAAACTTGTAAGTTTGTCAAGTGTCAAGGCCTGTGATATTAAAAGTTTAGAAGTAAGCTGTGCAAGTCTTCAGGGTACCTTACAGCTTCAAGAAAAGGATTTAGTAAAAATCTGTCGCATTTGAATCATCTGTATTTGAGATGTAACAAAAAAAAAAACAAAACAAAACAAAAAACAAACAACCATTTTTGCTTCCATCCTTTTACTTACTTTTTCTCTAGGCTATACCTCTCCCTGAATTTTTTTTAACTGTGTTCATCAGATTTTACCAAAGGTAGTATCTGAGGGACCAACAGAATTTAAAATGGGTCCATAAATTATCCCTTCTGTCATAAAGGATTACTAAGGTTTTCCTGTGAGGAGCTGTTGGTGGGAACAGATGTATATTAAAGCTTTGTAACTGTACTGTAAAACGTTGCCCTACATTTTAGCTTGTGCATGATGAGCAGAGTGATGAGATCAAGTTTTATGGACCAGCTTCTTGGTTGTGAGCTCCCAGTGTTTTACAGTCTGTAAGATTTAAGCCGTTTTAGAGACTAGTATCTTTGCATTCTGATACAACTTTTCAATGAGTGATTAATAATCTATTCTATAGATTAAAAATAATTTATAATTTATTGCTTTAAAATGTGGTTTAGAATTCTCACAGGTTTTGATTTTAGAGGGAGACTTCTGTTTAGAAGTATCTGCTGGTAAAGTGTCTCTATGGTGCTTTGTCATGGAAACTTCCTTACAAATCAGTAGTGAATCCTCTGTGTTTGAGTCCTCATCCTTCTCAGAACTGATCACAAAACAGAAAAAGTAGAGCAACCTTTTACCTTTAGTTCTAAAACAAGTACTTGGGAGTAACAGATATACTGGCTATTGACACTGTTCTTTCTTTTTAGACAGTTACTGTTGTGCTAGAATTTCATGTTATTAGTTTATGAAAAATGCAAATAGTAAAAACTTTGTGGCTTCAAGTATACAGTAGATGTGAGTTAACAATCACTCAGGATAAATCAACATGTCAAAGTGTTAATAGATTCCTAGTACTGGGGTGTGTGATGTGTGTGTGTGTCAGTGTTCAATGATTACTTTGAAACAAGACTTCTGTTTTCTTGCACATAGTACATTAGGGGTGGATATTACTAGCTGGTTATTTATGGACAAATACCTTATGATTAAATAAAACAGTCATTTAACACTTTTTTCATATTGAAGATTCCAGGAAAAAGCTAATAAAGATTTTTAATAATCAGCTACTCTTAATACATTTTAGACTTACTATGGTAGCTTTTATTTGCTATTAAAAGACCCCAACAACTAAATTGATATATACCCCATGCTGCATTTTTTAAATTTGTAATTCCTGTACTTGACAATGAGTTTTTTGATCTGTTTTTGTCCTTGTAAGAATACAGGACTTGCTCTCTGTTTTACTAGCAAAAAGAAACATTCTGCAAGGGTTAAAAGATTATTTTCTTACTTTTTTCGTCATACCAGGTTTGTTTCTCTGAACTAAGGTTTCTGAGGATTTTTACTACTTTAGCATTATGTAATCTCATGGAAGGAGCATAAGCAGCACGTAGCCCACGTGGACACACAGGCTAGGCAGAAGGACATGGGTTGGTGGTGTGAGCCCCTCTTGACCAGCATAGCCCTGCCTGCTGGTATGAACCCCAGACGAGTGAGATTTGGTACTGGTGAAGGACTCAATCAAACAGGTTTTTAATAACCGTGACCTCTGCTGTATGATGTCCTTTAACCTGGGGACCAGGGAAAGTCTTCATTCTTAGTCCTGAAGAAGGCACGTATTGAAGATCATGTTATTGGTGCATGTAAGCCATTATCTTAACTGTCTTACTGAGCTGGTTCATGCTGTTGACTTGTTGAAATGTGAAATGTAGTTACTATTGACTTTGTAAATACCTGCCAGAGAAAAAATATAATTATTTTAAATCATTGTAAATAGAGATGTATAAAACTCGACACAATCTGCAATGCAGAATGAATTATATATATATAAATATATAAAGATGTTAAATAAATATCGTCTTTCTGAACAGAAGTGAATACTTTGTGAATTGCTGGTTTTTAAAAGTGTGATTCAGGTTGGTGAGGGGAGTCCCCCCCGGGAGCCGCAGCTGTGAGGGGGATGGGGCGGGGCCGCGCTGTTCCGGAACGAGGCTCGCGGCGGCTTCGCGTCGCCACAGCGACCNCCCCCCGGCGGCGGGGTCGCGCCCACGTGAGAGGCGGCGCCATGAGCCGGCCTGAGGGGACTCGCAGCGGCCGCCGCTCCCTGCAGGTGAAGTTCGTGCCCGACGAGGACGTCCTCAAGCACATCGTCGACGACGCAGGTACAGCCGGCCCGGGACGTAGCCCAACCCAGGGCGCTGGGAGAGGGGTCCGAGCAGCCACGGCGCCCCCGAGAAAGGGGCTCTGCAGCAACAGAGCTGGGTGCTGCAGAGCCTCGCAGAAGGACGAGGCTTCCGGAGTCGTTCTGCCCCGCTTGACCCCTCCGTGGAGTGTCTCTGTCCCGGCCCGGCACCGGGCAGGCTGCGGCTGGGGCGGGTGCGAGCTCTCGGCAGGAGCTCCCCCAGCAGCAGCGTCTACCGGGTGCCAGGGTAGCGGCACACGGAGCCGGGAAACTCCTCGGGCCTGACGCCCTTAAACAGTGGCACAGTCGAAGCGGAACGAGGCTCCAGGTGTATGCCATAGGAGTGTTATGCAACAGTTCTGACTACTTTTAAGGTGGGGAGCCTCTGTGGAGATGCTTAAAACTGGCCAGTACAAGGCACGGAGCATCCAGTTCAGACTTCATTGCTGATCCTGCTTTGAGCAGGAGGTCATGCAGTCTGTTTCCAGAGGGCTCACGGCCTAAATTCTCTCTAAATTCTGTTAGGGTACTGACAGCCTGCAAGGTTGCCTACAGGCAAGGTATTTTCCAATTGCTCCTCTTCTCTAGAAAAAAATAAGGGTTGACAAGTACTATCCCCTTTGCATGCAGTTTGATACTGTAATGCGTGAGCCACTGCCATTTCTCCCATTTCTCTCTGTGGAGCTGGTATTCGCTGAAATGAGTGTCTTACCCTCTTGGACTGCAGGAGCCAGCATTTGTGGTGAAGGAGGGATGAATGGCTATAGGGTCAGCTACTGACCAGCTGTTCTTTTAGTAGGCGTTGAATCGTCTCAGCATGGAATTTGTTTAGTGATTTGCATAACAGGAACCTGGTCTCTAAATTGGGTGGCTGTGTACTACTGCAATGAAATAGCAGGAGGTTTAAACTTTTATTGCAATTCTAGGAGCTAAAGTACGGAAGGACAAGGCTCAGCTGAGTGCCAGCGTGAAGAGATTTGTGAAGAAGCTTGAGCATATTTCTGATAAGGAAGCTCAGGAGATCCTGGAAGAGGAGAACTATGTTGCTGCTCTTGGAATATGTGCCCAAGGTATTAGCAGGGGAAAACCTAACACAGCTCTGACTTCAGGAGATTCTTGCAGTGTTAGGGTTGTACAGTGTTGGTGAAATTGCTTTTGAGGGCTCAATCTGCTCTGTCTGTGCTCGTGGTAACAGGTAGAAGAGAAGATGATGATTCTAGGATTTTATTGTTATATTTGTTTTGTAGCACCTGCAGTATAAAGGCAGGTAGTGAAATGTTGCATTCTATCTTTCTTGGGTTGGGAATATCAGTGCTTTTAAAATAGCTGCAAGTAACATTTCTTTTTACAGATCCAGTGGGAAATGGCTCAAATATAAGTGGGGGTGAAGTTTACTCATTCCAGACTCCCAAACGCTCCAATAAAATGGCAGAGCTGGGTATGTTTTGCTCTTTTTTTCTCTGTGGACTTAGGAGAAGCAAGCAGAAAGTGGCAGTTCCAGAGAGGGTGGACTGTTTTGGTTCAGATGAGGTGGCTGAGCCGGGTTGTCACTCACTTGAAGAATCTTTGTGTGTCCAGCACCATCTGAACTTCATTAGTGTTCATTTGTCACAGCTAATGATGCGTCCTACAAAGGATGATCTGAGGGAGAGGGATCCTACAGTATCACTATACAGAGGCTGGTTTTGGTGCCTCTTGGTTTCTGCTGTGTCTTGGGAAGTTGTGTTTCCTATCTTAGATCTCCTCCTGCAGCAGGGTGGATTTCACTGGTGCTCCCTCCTGGAGCTATGACTCAATTTGGAAACTGAGGGAAGTCATTCTGTGATAGTTTGTTAGTCCCAGTGTTGTTTGTATGGAATAAATAGGCTGTTGGTCATACAATGGTAGGGACTGTTGGCAGGACATGGTGACCTTTCAGATTCACATCAGTCATTCAACTTCAGCTTGTACCGATACAATCTGATGATCTGTTATGTCCAGCTGAGCAGACTTAAAGGACTAAGTGAGCCTGACCAAACCTTGCTCTAATTCAAAGACATGATCTCCCAGGGATCAAAACGTGCTCTGCCATCGCGTCGACCATATTTGTAAAATTACTTCATTGACGAGCTCAGCCTTTGAAAATCTTTGCTGAGGAATAGAACCATCTTTAGGGTTAGAAAATCCAGAAGTATTTGGTTCCTGAAATAGCTAGGGAATTAATATGTAGAGAGCATTCCAGGTGTAAGGCTCCATTTCTGACTATCCAGAGCTGGAAGTTTTGTACCTGACATGTCTGTCCTTCCTTCCCCCCATTTCCTGCAGCCTCTGAATTAGCCCTGACACCAGAAAAGAATGTGACACCTGATCACTCCAAGTGCCCTGAGAAGACGGCCAAAACCCCTCAAAGCAGTAAGTCAGTCCTGTGATGGTTTGGGGAACTGAAGCTGAGTGAATAGGGGTTATGTTTCTCTTTGGGTGGTGGAGTGGATGCTTGAGTTCCAGCTTCTGTCATGCTTAAGTATTCTAGTCAGGATAACACCATGGGCTGAGCTGTGTGATGTGTGTGGCTTGTGCTTCACCTGGGTGTCAGATCTCTTCTTCTGCCCTGCTGCTCTAGAGGATACATGAACTTCAGTCTCATCTATTGCTGTGACATTTAAAAACTTCCTCTCTATTCAACAAAAATACTTGGACTTGAGAGAGTTATGAGCTGAGCTGGTGTGTTAAACACCGATTGGGTAGGACTGTGTGGGTGTTCATGTGTAAATTCACACTGTATTATATAATATTTAACACCTAGTGCTGCAGAGAGAAATAGTGATGGGAGAAGTCAATGCAGGTCAACACTGGTAAGAGCATGTGCATTTGTGCTTGGAAATGGAGTCTGATGTGCTCAGGGAGAGCACATTAGCTCATTTTTCAGCCTCCTTCCTCCTTCCTAGCCTCCCAAAGCTGTGACCAAGAATTAAAAGCTGCCTTCTGTGGTAATAACATTGACTCTTGTGTGAGCTGACATAGGCAGGCTGCTGGAGCCACCACAAACTCACAACCAGAATGCAGAGTAAATTTATTTCTATTATCTTGCTGAAGCAGCAGCTGGGCAGAGGGACATGAGTGGAGATGCAGGCACCCTTACCTGTGGTTCAGAGCTAGAACCAGCCTGCTGTTCACTCTGGTCTATCAGCAGTTTTGCACGTGTGCCTTATCCCCATGCTGTGATCTGATCTTGTCTGTACCAAGACAGGGTGCTCAAGACTGTCTTTAGGGTGCCTCCAAGCCTACCAAGCACCTATGTTACGTATAAACAGAAGTTCTACTTCCCAAAGCATACACAGGGTAAACAGCAATAGACATGGTATATCTGTTTTTCTGCATTGCCATTTGAGTCTTTGCTATCCCCAGCTGCATGGTCACTTGAGCATATTTACAGCTGTCCTTGCCAGCCTTTCACTTCTAACCCATTCCTCCCAGCAACTCTTTGTTCTCTCCTTGCCTACCTGTGAGGAACTAGAGGCTTCCCTCATAGGATTAACTACCCAGGGAGCTGATATTCTGGTGCAGTGTATCCTTGAACAGTGAATGCCTGTTTTTCTAATGGACCATCTTGTGTCACTGTTGAAAATTTGCAGTACTCTCTACAAAGTTGTTTCTTCCTTTTCAGAACGTTCAAGTTCAAACAAAGTGCAGCAGAGGGTGAGTAGTAAGTTCATATTGCTTGGATTTCGTGTTCGGGCTTCTTCCCCTCTTGTACTGGCCAAGTACTGCAGTTCTGGAAAGGAAGGACCTTGAAAAGATAATCCACAGTAGAGATGTCTCTTCTGTTCTAACCAGACAGGAGTAACTCAAGTGAGAACCATTAATCAGGACTATGGGGTTTGGAGTCGGTGGGCAAATAGTAGGTTTGACAACTTAATTATAATGAGTGAAAACTATTTCCTTGCATCACACCAAGTGAGGATGCTAGACAGTCCCTTAATACACAGTTAAACTCACAGCTTTCCAGTTTCTCACTCAAAGAAGAAACAGCCCTAATTGTAAGAAATGCTGCTGGAACAGGACTTCCAGAACTGTGATGGTGTTCAGTTTCTTACTTATCATTGGTTTGTAAAGAATAAATAGAGGTAATGGGCAGATGTAGGTTGATGTTGTGTTTTGTGATGCTAGGAGAGATACAGTCCAGAACGGCCAGTTGTGGTGGCTATGGAGTGAAAGAGTTGGCTTTCTAAAATGGTGCAGCATCATAGCAGAAATGTGTGCACAGCTTTTCTGGTATGAGGTTCCAGGATGAAGTATACCTGAAACAGACATGCTGTTTGGGGATGCCATGTTCACTGCTTGATGATTTCACATCCACTTTGTCAGGATCAACAGAAGTATTTCCTAAGTATTGCAGACTTGATCCAGTGTCCAAGTCAGGCATATGCTTTACACATATGTAAGAAAGATGTGCCACTACAACTTGGTGAGCCCAGGCAGGTTGGATTCTTTTGCTGTACTTCTGGGCTTAGTATGCTGAGTGGTCTTCTGTCATTCTGGTAGTTGTTTTCATAGAGGACTTCCAGATGACTTTGAGTAGACAGCATGATATGGAAGGTGACTGCTGTGGAGACTGAAGCATTTCCAGTTTTTTGTTGCTTTGGTTTGACTGTTCCTGAGGGGCCAAGATTGGCATCTTGGTTGGAGATTTCACAGTTTTCTACTCTCCATGTTGAGCTGAAAGAATTAAGCCCCTTATGGAACTTGATCCTGTCTCCCTTTGAATAGGAAAACAAGAACTCTCCATGCTTAGCTGCCTCTGCTTTTCCGGTTTCATATGGGCTGAAATAGTTTGGAAATGTAACCTGTCTTTGCTTGGCAGAGGGCTGTTTAGAGGAGAGAGATGCATCTTCTAATGCATATTTTTTCTTTGCTCTTCCAGAACAAAAAGAAAGAATTTGTGTCCACCACACCTTACAGACTCAGAAAGAGACTAGCAGGTAAAGATCAGCCTTTGCAGTCAGCTATCACAGTCAGTGAGGCACTGTGTTCAAGGGGAGTGTTTTCCTGTTGAGCTTCTGTCTGTGGTAGCAGTGTGACTGAAACAAAGTGATTCATCCTGCAGAGAGTGTAGAAATGTCCTTAAGAAAATCTGTGTAGACCTTTCCTCTACAACTGATTGCTACTAAGGTGAGGGGTGGAAGGGTTAGAAGCGCCAAGTTATTGAACTTCAGTAACGTGATCAAAAGAGACAAAACTTTCAGTAATCTTACCTGTGCTGGCATTTAGTGTGGCCCGATTGCTTGAACCAGGAATAAAACTTTCCAGTGATGGCTGGGACATCCAGGTCAAAGTATTTCCAATAACTGGTTGGCTAAACCAGAATGAATGCAGAGGAGAGTTTAGTACATGGTATTTCATCTTCTATTTCTTCTGTGTTGAGAGACCAAGACTGAGCCAGATTTCACCTGTGCTCTTTAATCAATGCTGCTAACAGAGGTATTTTACAACAACTTTTTTGCAGAATGTGACATAGAAGAGACTCAGCCTGCATGATTGGCATTTGGGAAAACTGACATAGAGATGCTAAGAGAAACAGGGAATTCCACTGTCTATTTTTAGTCTCTTTATGGTACGATGATGTTTCTTAGTTGGCATCAAGGAGGACGCTTTACTTAACAATACTTTGTGATCCTAGAACTGCAAAAGAAATGGCCACCTGTGTTTGCAGTTCCCTTAAGCATTGATGTTACCTTTCTGTGAAGTATATTTAGGATTCATGTGCTTGTAAAACATCTAGAGAATGTGTATGAGATGGTACAAAATGAGTTCTGTGTAAGAAGTCATTCCTAGCTTTTAACCTTAAAATTTATGCTCTAGCTCCAGATCCGTATTTAGAAAGCGAGAGTGAGTATTCTGCTTCCTGCTCAGAGGAGGAAGATGAGGAAGAACAGAAAGAAGTCAGCATTGTTTTATCAGATCAAAAGACTCCAGCAAAAACTAAGGCTGCATCTACACCTCCTCCCAGAAACAGCCTAGCCAAAAAAATTAAGGAGCAAAAGATGGTGAGTGTGCAAAAACATACCCCTGAGCTAGCAAAGATGAGGGGATGGATAGTGACAACAAGCTGTTAGTGACCACACCTGACCGTGGGGAAGAACTGCTAAACTCATTTCAGATCAAACCAGCTGGGCTGGCTTTTGCTGTACTTTTGAGTAATCCCTGTTGGACAGGCATCATGTGAACCTGTGTGCTAATGCAGTTGGCATCATTAGCAGCTTCAGGAAAACTCTAAGATGTCCATGGAACAGCAGACCTTGTATTGAGACAGGATGAAGAAATTGATTCCTCTAGTATCCAAAGGGGAGCACACATTCGTGCTCTAGCTTGGTGTTCAGCTTAATTCTTACTTCCTTCCAGCACCAGGGATCCCCACACCAGTTAAGAATTACTGCTATGTTGACTCTCTCAGAATCTCTTTTCTGGCTCTCTTCACGAAGGAATCATCTCCCTAGAGGTTAGCTTTGGCAGACTGCCTCTGTAGAAGCTATTTTTGCAAATATTTTCTGTCTTTCCACATTCACCCTTGCTCTATATCTCACTGCCCATCTTAGGGAGAGGGGTAATGTTGCTGGAGGAGTATTGCTGATCTTGCTGTCCTTTTATAGGACAACCTGGTGGAGGAATACTTTGAAGCTCACAGTAGCTCCAAAGTGCTCACTTCAGATCGGACACTGCAGAAGTTGCGGAAAAGAAGATTGAATCAGGTACAGTTCATAGTGAGTCACGCAACTCTGGGTTTTTGATTTCTGTGATAGAGTTCCCTCATCAAAACTGTTGATGTTGCTGTTTTTACTTTGTTTCTGCTGATTATGTGGTCAGTGGTAATGCTGATTTAGGTAGCAATTTTCTACTGCTGCTCTGAGCAGGGGCAGTGCCCAGTTGTTTGAACCTGAGACAGTAGGGAAAATGCAGGGAGAAGGCACTATCAGGTGAGCTCACAGCTGAAAGCTGCAGTTACCAGAAAAGGTCAAAGTTTGCTTTTGGGGGAGGAGAAGAGAGAAAAGCAGAATTGTAGAGACTTGTTTTAAAACATCATTTTTGTCAATGAAATGGTAGGGAGAATTACAAACTGTTTTGACTTATTATGTGTAGGGGAAATCAAGAGCTGATTTCATCTGAACATTACTGGGTCAAACCACTTGCAGAACTGGAACAGCTCTAAATGTTGTCACCTAGTTTGTTAGATGTATTTTGTTCCCTTGCAGTTTCTAGGAGACAGGAATAGTCTGATGGTGGTGACTGAATTACTTTCTTTTTCTCCACCTGTCACTTCCACAAGACAGTTCAAATCAAGCAGCTGTACCCTACAAGGAGAAGTTTCAGGGCACTTTGTAGACTACCTGGAGCTCTTGTGCCTGTGACTGCTTTTTGTATTCATTTGTGTTTTAAAAGATGGCATATATGCAGACTGCTGGTACCTGCTGTTGTCTGGAATTGCTGCCCAGAGTAATGTCTGGATTCTTAACAAGTTCTTTCATAACAGCTGTGGAAGGAAATCAAGGCTTAGAGTGTTAAAACTACTGCTGGCTTCAAAGTAGTTGAGGGTTTAGCAGTTCTGTCTCTCAGTGCTTCGTTTGTCTGATACATTGCAGCTGTCTTTCCAGTGTGAGCTGTCTTCTACTGCAAGGGAGTGGGAAGCAAAGCTGTTAAAATTGAAGAGAAAGAGAAGCCAGTGTAGATTTGATGCTATCATGCTACTGTGCTATTTAAACATCTGCATCACAGCATATCTTCAAAGCTGAATTAATCCTTTGATTCTTGATGCTTTTCTACATTGAGCTAAATGTAGCAGCAAATTATATCCTTACTGCTGTATTTTTTTATTTAAGATGGTGGGCATTTTGAGCTTTCTCTTGGAGTGACAAACACCTGAACCCTTGCTAAGCATGTTGATTGGAGCCTTTGTTCCCATGAGCAGGGATGTGATGTTGTATCTTGTTGGTACAGTGCTTGGTGCTGTGTAAGCTGTGTGTATTTGTTTTACCTGTAGTGGTTCACCTGTACTTGGCAGAAAGAAAAAAATACAGTGTGTCATCAGTTCTAGTCCTAGTCTAGCTGGTGTTTACCATAATAAGGTTACTTAATCTCTGCTTTGTGTCTCCAGTAGCAAAACTGTGCTTAGTGGGGTCTTCCTGGGAAGGAAAAAAGCTAACCACAAACTCAATGCACTGACAATGAAAACTGTTCTCTTTAGATAAGGGAGCATGCTAGAGGGTGTTCTAAGAACTCCAGGTATATCTCTTGCTTTTTCTCAGCTTGGAATGACTGTCATCTCTTTTTCAACCCAGCAAACACTGCATGATCTTTTGAAAAATGCTCCCCTTGCCTATGCTGCTGAAATTAGAGACCTTAACCAGCAACATGAATCCTTGTTTTCCAAGTGGATGCTGCAATTACAGTAAGTATCCAAGGAGAATCACTGAAAAAGCTTAGTTAAAAGGCACTGCCAGTAAACTTACCCTCATGTCAATAACATCCTGTGGATGAATTAAGGAACAGTTTTCTTCTTTGACTGCTTACATTTAAAAGTGGGTGACATTAATTTAATTCAGTGCTTCAGACCAAATCATATCTGATTAACTCTTTGAACCAAATGTCTGAAGTGCAGTGAAGTTGCATTCCACCTGGTTAGTTTGCCTGGGCCTCTCTAACCCAAGCTAGAGGGCATTTACAAATAGGGAATGTGAATAGTAAGAGAGCAGGGAAAATGAATTATGAGAAAAGTGCTCTTTGTGAAGAATCATTTTTGTTCACAGGAACAAGTTAATAATGAGTAGCCCACCCTCACCATCTTCAGTCTGTGGCTGTCTCCAGTGGTGTAGTGGTTAACTTTCAGTGCCCATGGTACCTAATGGTCTGGGCATGAAGAAACCCTCATGCTTTTGAAAACACTGGCAATAAAGTTTTCACTTGGCTTTGTGTGTATCTTCATGGGAAGGAGAAGGGTCGAACGTTCTGGAAAGCAAATGGAACTATAGAGACCCTGTGAGATTCTGAAGCATCTTAAGGAAGGCAGACACCACCTCTGAGGCTGGAGCCAGTATTGGTGATGAGAAAGCCTCTTGGATGCTTTTGCAAGGAAGTGGAGTATAAGGAAATTGGTGGTCCATAGGGAGGGACAGAGAGCATGAGGAAGACAGCTTTGAAAGTTGGAGAGTTGCAAAAGGAGGAGTTCTCTGTTACTTGGTGGTCTGGGCAAATGGTTAGAGATGTACATGGCAGGGCAGAAGAAACAAATCCCTTGATGACAATGAAGGCAGTGACAGCTGTTGAAAACCTTCCCTTTGCTCAGTGCTATTAAAGTAAGCTGATACTCTTCTTTCTGATCAAGTTAATGCTTTTCCTGCTTCTCAAACCTAAACAAAGCTTTATGATTCCTGTGATGACCCATGCCTGAAAGTAAAGAAGTGCTTAAGATTCAAAAATGCTCATTGGTTGAAGGGAATGACAGAAGTCACAGGGTCCACAAACAATCGTAGGGTTTTATTAGTAAATCACACACTTGGCATGGAAATTGGTATGTTAGTCTCTGACCTACTATATAGGCACATGGCACTGGGTTTTGGATAAAAGGGCAGGGTGAAGGGAAAAGAGAAACTAAAGAGCTTAAGTTTAAAAAGGAGAGATGAATTTAAAAGTGAAAAAGAGATCACCAGCCCATGCTCCAGCACGGAGCCAGCTGAGGGGATGCTGGTCCTGGATTCAGCATTGATCCAGGTCATAAGTTATGGTTGCACTGTGTTGGTTCAGCTGATGAGATGTCGAGTCTGGGAGGCATTGCCTGACCTCTTGCAGAGGGGTTGCCTTTTTATGGACAGGTGTCTCTGCCCCAAAGACAGGTTCGTCACTTTCTATGCTAATTAGTTATCATGCAGTTTGTTCTTTTAGGCCTTTCTGGAAAGGGGTCAGAGGCCTTTGGGGGTCTTTGGTAGTTGCAGTCCCACCTTATAGTCCATGTCCACTTCCTGCCAGTTATTCCTGTGCTTGCACTGTACTTTGTTGTTGATCTTTCTCATGGAAAGGTTTTGCCCTATCTCCCCCTGGGCCCCCTTCTCCAGCCAAACTTTGTTCTTTCTCACAGCATGTTACTACCAGTAGTCTTTTGTTATTACCAGTTATTCTTGTCTGTTACTACTTGGCTTCACAGCCACCAGGTTATTGGTGTTTGAGACATACTTACCAGTGGATTACCTTCTGGGAATTGAGAGCTCAAAAAGGTCTCACCCTGGACCAGTGCTTGCAGTGGTGTTAGAGGGTGGGCTTTAGTATGCAGCAGCCCCCCAAATGGAGAGCTCAAAGGGTCTCACTTTAGACTGCTTTTATAGGCACCCAAGACAGTGGGCTTCAGTCAGAGAGATTTTTTTCATCCTGGCCACAATTTGAGTCAGTAACTTTCTTTGAAGGTTCAGCAACAAAAATATTATTCCCCTTGGATTGTTATTCAGGCAAGAAAAATGAGTTTCCAAGGCTGCACATTAAAAAACGGGTGCTCATTAGACAATATGAGTTCCTGGGAGCAGACAGTGTTCCTGATAAGCTGGAGAGGGGTTTAGTCTAGGTGCAGTTCACCAAGGCTGAGGCCTAATGAGCCTGAGAGAGGGTAAAGGATGTGACTAAAGTCACCTTTTCTGGGTCTCTGCAATTCCTTACCATGCTGTTTTTATGCTTTCCTGCCTCTTTTTCTGTGGAACAACTAGGATAAGAAGTACACATGAGTATAGAGTAATTTTGCTTTGAAATTGTGCCTGAGGATCAGAATGGAAAACCAGTATGAAGGTTTGCTTTTTTTCCTTGTAATTATTGTGATCTGTAGTAAACGTAATAATTACTGGTGAGGGGAGGCATGTGAATGTTGATTACCATTTCTTGCCTGAAGTTGTAGATCTAGTATTCTGTTCTTAGATCATAGCATTTTCTTCCATTGATGTTTTGCTGTTTGTGAGCCTCTAGGCTGCTAAAATGATTCTTTTGCTAGGATGTGCTTGGCAGGTTTCAGACTCCTTGCAGCTCTCCTCATATATCAGCTGTAAGCTTAAGGTAAGCCTGGAGATGACAAAACATGAAATTTTTAAAACCAAGATTGCAATAGATCATTTTGCTTCATGAATGTATGGACCTAAAAAACCAGACCTGCACTTTTTTAATCCAGTGTATTTACTCACTTTTCTGCAGCTTGGGTTTCAATATTGTGCTTTATGGACTGGGCTCAAAGCGTGATCTTTTGGAGAAGTTTCGTACCTCTCTGCTCCAGGATTCTGTTCACCTGGTGGTTAATGGATACTTCCCCAGCATCACTGTGAGATCTGTAAGTGTGGGAAAAGCTTGTGGGTTTATGTAATCATGCTGTGTTAGAGATACCTCTAGAGTCTTTCAATGTCAAATGTTAAGGAAGCCTGCTGCACCCCATAGCAACAGACTCTGAATGAAGAGCAATTCCTCTAAAGAAACTTTCCCATACATTTTCCATGAAATTGCAGTAATTTCTATCATGAATAGAAATTCATGATAGAAATCATGAATAGATATTCATCACTCTAAAGTCTTGTCTTATGTCACTGTTTTTGAAAAGGGTATATAATTTTTTTGTTCATGTTCACTGTTTTAGGGATTTTATGGTAACAATAAGATTATTTCAGAAGGCAGCCAAGGGCTCAGTTTCAGATGTTCTGCACTTCAGGTCAGAGCCCTTCAAAGGAACACTTGTTTTCTTTTTCAGATTCTCAACTCCATCACAGAGGAGGTTTTGGACCATATAGGGACCTTCCGCAGCCCCCTTGACCAACTTGAATTCATTACCAAAAGGTTTAAAGAAGGTAAAATGACTTAACTTTATGCATAAAAATGTTAGAGTCTACTTACTATTAAGAGAGCCTGGACATTTTCTTCCCTTACAATTTTTATACAGGCAGTTACAGTTTCTTAGTGCATTGTAGCTAGTATACTTTCTTGCTTGTAATTTATGCAACATGTATGAAAACATGCATGCACCAGGAGCATATGTGTACATACATGTATAACAACCCCATGTAAGCTGTTACCTCAGTCAGTGTTTTACAGCAGGACAGCAGTGTCAAACAAGCAGGTCAGAATTGCTTTCAAAAGCAAAATTATACAGGTATTGCCTCACAAAATGCTTGCTGAATTATTTCTGAATGTCTGTCTTACTGCTTGTATATTCATACACAAATTGCCATGGGATCTTAATTGTGCATGGCATCAGTGTTTCAGTGTTTACATTCTGGTTTTCATCATTACCTTATGAGTGTTTCTGGTAGGACTGAGTGAAAAAAGCAGGGTAACAGCAGTTCCCACCTGAACGTATGTAAGTTATTCTTGCAGTGTGCTGCAGCTGGTCTGACTGATTTCCATTGGCAGGCAAATATGTATGGATTTGCACAAAAACTGGTTGCAGTTCTAGAATTGTTTCTGGCCTCAGGAAATGGTTATTCCCAGGGATAAGTACAGCACCAAGAAGCTACCTGGAATTTTTAACATCTACCATTTGCATTATGTGAGCTAGGTCTCTTAAATTTTAACAAGTTCTGAAAAAAAGTTTCAATGGTTATGATGCTTTGGATCCAACCTTGAAAATGCATTTTTACTGTGAGGAGGAGCTTAAAGATCCTAGTCATGTAAATCAAAAGCAGGTGAATAAACTGTGCTTAGACTTCCACTCTAAAATATATTTCAGTGATCTTCAGTTGCAAAAGAAACACAGCTAAAGGGGCAATTCCTGGTAAAGCTGTGAGCAAGTGGAAAGTGGATTATAGCAGAAAGCTTAAAGTGAACTCTGTAGCTGTGATGACAGTGAATTGATAAAAACCCTTTTAGGTGCTCACACCTAAACACCCAGTATAGGTTCAAACTAAGCTGTACAAGGAAAGTTATATTGGAGTGATGTATATGGAGAGTGGTGGAATAGACTTGTGCTATGCTGCACTGGGCATGGGAAACCTTGTGTGTAGTTTCTTTGATTGCTTCTTTGCTGTTTTTCTGACCTTGCAGATTCATCTTTAGAGCTCTATGTCCTCATTCATAACCTGGACAGCCAGATGTTGAGAGGAGAAAGAAGTCAGCAGATCCTTGCAAAGTTATCCTCCCTGCCTAGCATTTACCTCATTGCCTCTATCGATCACATCAATGCTCCTCTCAGTGAGTTCCCCTGGGCCTGATCTGGCCAAGAGAAGGATCTGGCTTCTGCTTTGGGGCTGCTAAGCAGTTTCATAAGCTCATGTATTGCTTACTGTGTATTACTATTACTTGCTAGGTATTACTGTTGTTGTGTAGAACAGATCTGTTGATGTATGTATAGTCCTCATTGGGAGTGTGGCTGCGCTGAACCAAAACTGTATAAAGATACTGAGAAATATCAGTAAGCATAATATACAAATAGACTCCAAGCTTTTGACACCCTTTGATTTTAGGAACTTACTGAACTGGAGATGGGACGTTACGTCTGTCATTGTATCTAAACAATTTCCTTTTATTCCTCAGTGTTATGGGCAGAGTGGGAGCTTCAGATAAAGTTTATTAGAGAAGCCTTCCTGTTGAGCCAGGAGGTGCAGAAAGCACCCCCTTCCTTTCTAAACCCCTTCTCAGACAGGATCTGTGTGTGGCTGAACTCAGTCTTAGCCCCAGACTTAGTTGATGGTTTGTGTTAAAGAATTATATAGGTGTAATTGAACTTTTGTCTCACAAAATTAAGGATGGCAAAGTAAATATACTTGAATAAATTACTTACATACATTGATTACAATTATGATTAGACTAAAAGATCCTAATCAGAATTATTTACTACACAGCACAGGTAGCTATAACTATTAGTATAGTTCACTCTTTTTAAAGCAATATTGAAGCAGTTATATTAAAGCTAACAAAACCAGTACAAGTAGAGATTTATGTTACTCACCCATACCAACAACCATGGGCATATCTCTTTAGCTCAGCCTGGAGGAGTAACTTGAGGGGCATCCCCACTCCAGGGAGGAATCTCTACACACTCTGAGAAGGGCCTTGTTCCATATATTTTACCCCCTCTCTAGGCAGAGCTTCCAGCTACTGCCAGAAATTGTTTGCGCACTCCTGACTGTGGAAGGATTTACAATGTATCAGTGGAAAAGGGATGCCTGCAAATGTTTTGTTGCAGAGACTTCATCTTTCTGGAACTGCAGTTATCAGGGTGTATGTAATGTGAATTTCACAAGCATATATTGTTTCCTCAATCCTACAGCAGAACTATGTGCATTTTAATATTGCTTGTTTAACACCTTAGAAAACATAAATCCCTCAGTTCTGTCTGCTCTCTTCTTTCTGTCTAGTGTGGGATCAGGCAAAGCTGAGTCTCTATAACTGGCTTTGGTATGAAACAACCACGTTTAATCCTTATGTGGAAGAAACATCTTATGAGAACTCACTTTTAGTACAACAGTCTGGATCTTTGGCTTTGAGCTCCCTGACACATGTCCTGCATAGCCTCACTCTCAATGCCAGGTAAGATACACTTCACAGCAGCACTTTCCAAGGACCCAGTCCTTGCAGTCTGTGTTTTCTGATAATAATGTTCAAGTTGAAGATGGTAGGACCTGGATTCCAGTTGATTGGTTACTTTAAATGAGCAGCATTTAGGTAGCAAAGCTTGTCCAGTGATGAGATTCACAACCAGGTCTTTGTGCATAAGGCAGAATTAGTTAATATTTTCTAATGGTGGGAGTTTTGGGCTGTTTTTTAATTATTATTATTTTGATTTTGCCCTTTTCCCCTTTTACTTAGGGGGATATTCAGACTGCTTGCTCGGCACCAGCTGGAGAAAAAGGACAACCCATCTTATCCAGGTAAGTACCCACCTTTTCTCATCTGTTTGGGATGTTTCATCTGTTTCTCATCTCAAAACCCACAGCAGCCCTGGGTTTTGGTATGCAGGTTACATCTCCAGCAAGAGAAGTGCTGGAACAGTTGGCTCAGTGAGCCTCACTGTCTTTCTAGTGGCACTGTGTCTGACTCAGAAAATCAATAGACTGGCTGGTTCTGAAGGACTGCCTCTTACATGCTTAGACATGACTGAGACCACTTGTGAGGAGCTGTGGAGTAAAAAAAAATTAAAATGAAGACTGAATTTGCGTAACTTGTACTTAAATGTCCTATATAAATGACTTCTGATGTACCCCTGCTTTCTAGGATACTTGTGGAATATTCTGTCACTGTGTAATAGGTGTTGCAGTGGATATGAATAGCATTTTAATGGTAGAGAAAGCAAGATAGGGGAGTTGGAAATTAAGAGAGATTAGTGACTGTAGAAAGTGCATTTAAAGTGCTGTTAAAATTCCATTAGGTAACAGGGTGACTGGAATGTTAATTCAGTTGTTTTCCATTAATTACTGAAGTATTACCTTGTCTGTATACTAGCAAGAGGTGATGTTACTGTAGCCGCTTTGGTCTAAGCCAAAGCAAGACTTTGAGGTGGACAATATGTGGTGGGAGACCTGGAAAAATCTGACAATCTTACTACCTCAGTTTCTTGTTCTTGCCTTTTTCTGTTTCCAGGGCTGTCTTTCCAGGACTTTTACCAGCAGTGTCGGGAGGCTTTCCTTGTGAACAGTGACTTGACACTCAGGGCACAGCTGACAGAATTCAGGGACCACAAGCTCATCCGGGCCAAGCGGGTGAGTCCAGGGGAGAATTCTGGATATTCAGCCACTTTGAATGAAAAAGATGCTTACTTGCTACTAAGTTAAGCTGTATTGTTTTAAGCACCTAGAAACTGGCAAGGGGCTGAAATTCTGTAATTGCAGCTCTTTCCATGCCTCCACACTTTCAATGCCCTTTACATGGATAGAGGGCTGTAGAAACACAGTGTGCTTTGGTTTTGCAGCAACCTACATGTCTTCTTTTTGAAGACTGTGAGAAGTAGCACACAGTGGAGCCTGCCAGTCTGTTTCCAGTAGTATTACCTGTATTTCCATAAGGAAAGAATGCAGACTTGTCATTATAATGAGGCAGTATAGCTGTACAAGACATAGGAACACAGTGTTGAGGAGCTTTGTAGTGTCAGACAAGCATAACCCACCAGAAGATTTCTGATTTAGTGACTTTTCTCGGTATTTGTGCATTTCCTGTGTTGCTCTAGTGAAATATTCCAGGTTTTCAGTAGTGTAGTTGTTCAGAATGCTGTCCAGTTAATCTAGACTGCAGATAAATAAATGCTAGCATTGCAGTGCTGTCTAGTGGCGTGCCTGGCACTGTACACTGGTGTTAACAATGTCTGTGCATGTGTGTTTGCAGGGAGCCGATGGTGTGGAATACTTACTAATTCCTGTCGATGACAGTACCTTGACCGATTTCTTAGAGAAAGAGGATGAAGATGTGTAATGTCTCTGTGTCCTCAGTGTCTACAGCAACTGCTCTCATGGGCTGCTGGAGAGGGGCCTATGCTCAGATCTCTCTTTTTCCAAGCTCACAGCTGCTACACGGATAAGTAATAATTCTCATCAATCTTTCTCATTGTTCAACTACCTCAGGTAGTTTGGAACAATGACTTGGGTAAGCAAGGCCTCTCTTGCACTCTAGTTAATTTGTCTGCTTTGTCTCTTAGCTGAGATAAAGCTTTCTTCCTATCTGTGCAGCCAGCCTCACAGCCAGGAACACAAACTTGGTGAGATTGTGCCTTCTGCTCTCTACCTCAGTAGACATGAGGGTTTTATTGGAGCAATTTACTTGGGAAGTGCAAATCACAGAATGGTTAAGAGCTTTAGTTTGTACTAGTGGTGCAACTTTTCTCAACTGAGTGCTAGCCCCTACTCCTCTACCATTTAGACAAAACTAGCTTCCAGTGTATGAAGACAAGATTTATAATGCTGTGAGACCTGCCTTGTGGGAGGAAAGGAGAATACTAGTGGGTTTGGGATGCTGCAGGTAACTTAGTCAATTCTGGCAATAAAACTGAAGGACTTGTCCCAAACCCACATGCTTTTATAAGATTTAGATAATTGAAATTGTGATGGACTCATGTCATTGCCTGCTACTTTCCAAGGTGCATTCCAGGAATCTGAAGAGGCTATGAAGCTTTTTTATTTTTTAAAAGCTTGATTGTATATTTATATTTTTTACATCAGGAGTGTCCACTGATCCTGGAGGAGGCCTTAAATGCCGCTTAGAAGCTCTCCCTTTTTTTAAGCTCTTAGAGCTTGGGAGACTGCTGAAGTTTGACATCTTTTCTTCAATTCTTTTTTTCTCAGTTATGTGGGAGGAAGTTCTATAGTTCCATCATCTACAGTCTGCCAGCCAGACTTCAGGGACTCTGTATGCCTAATATTTGGTAGCTGTGTTACAGCTGTGTTGTAGTAGTTCAAATCAATCAAATAAAGTACTTTATTAATTTTCATTAGCTTGTCTTATCTTTCACAATCTTTTTGTTACAGGAAGATAGAGATCCTTGTGGCAGTTGTGCAAAAGCCTCATTTTCATTATTACGTCAAATACCCATGCAGAAGATTTCAAACTACTGAGTAGAAATATTTTATGGTTTCTTACATCAAGATCAAGAACCATTTGCCTGCCTTTTAATACCAGTATATGGCTTTTGAAGAGAACCAAAACATCTCATGGAGTAATAGTTACCTCATCTGCCCCTCACAGACAGAAGGGAGATGTATGGCCTAACTTTGTATTAGAAACCTAAAGCATCTACCTACCCCTCTATCAACTTGATTCTTCATATAGGTCCTTTCCCTTTACTTGGGAAAGAAGAAATTTCTTCTCACTTCTCAGCATACTGAGGTGCCTTCATGGTATTGGTAAGAATGATGATCTTTATATAGCCTAGGTAGTTTCAGATAAACCAGTCATCTCTTTCTACTTTTATTTAAATGGAACAACACATGCAGTTATTAGATGGAGACATTGCTTGATGAACCATTTTTATTAACTTAAAAGGATAGAGCTAACAACTTAACAAATTTGAAATGAAATATTTACCATCCAGAGATGGTAGGGTATACAACTGTGAGATTTTTTTTCTTCTTAAAAAAAAAAAAAATCCCAAGAAAAAAATAACTTGGAAAATAAAACTCATTATCAGTGGTGAAAATACTACTTGTTCAATTTTAGTAATCCTGTAATTAAAAGACACTGTTACAGAAACTGTTTTTAAAAGAAAATAACAAAGGCACATGAATTTACAGCTTTTGTTAAGGAGTTTCAACCTTACAAAGCTTTTTTTGGATTGAGAGTCTCTAGAAAAGCCTTAAAGCTGCATTAGTGGTAGATTGTGCAAGTGAATACTGGCACCAACAACTTGCTTTGTGTTCTCTATTTGCATCTGAGTGTTGCCTTAGTACCACTGTTAATGCAAACAATTGATCTCCATCCTTTCATTAACTACTGTTTCTGAAATTTATTAGGTAAAATATCAGTGACTTGCACTGACATGATTTGACATAACTAGTAGGGTAGAACTCCTGTGTAAGCTTAAATCTGGATACAAGGTTTTATATACTTTACTCAAACCAATCCTTGTGTATCATGGTTATCAACTGTATCTAATAACATTAAGCAATAACAGTAAATTTATTCAAGTACAGGCCAGTAATTGAGTAAAAGAGCCTTTGGAAACAAACGTTTATTTTTCTAACATGACAAAATATACCCCAGACTTTGAGGGACCATATAATACAATTATCCCGTACTGGACCAATTGAAAGCACCTTCATTAAGCTCTGCAGTTGGATAGGTCTGTGCAAGATAAACACTATTGACTGGATTTTCTCTCTCTCTCCATTTCTTTCCCCCTATGCCACCTGGAGAGGATCTCTGTCTTTCTCAGACACAATGATGTTGATTTTGTTCTGTAGGTGGACGGCGAGTGCATCACGCAGCTCTGACAGGAAGCCTCGCTCAGTGTTACTGTGCTCACACAGAATAACACTTATCCCATTGGCAACTGCATCCAGCACATCATGGTGGGACATCTCTCCTGCCATTTTGAGAAAGAAATGTCATGGAGATCACAAAGGGTGCAGTTCAGGTAACCAGGTCTCTGCAGTGTATGAAGCATCTCAGCCAAAAGCTGTGGTGATGCAATGGAATATAGGCCATGAGTGGAAATGGAACACCACCTGCTCGGCAGGAACGTGGAACACTCCTTCTCCACGCTCCTTGGAAAGACTCAGCTGGTATCTGTGTATGGAGCTGAGTCAAACCACAAAAATTCCTTGCCATCTTTCAGTAGTTGCAAATTCTGCCAATTTGGGCAGAAAATAAAAGTGCTCAGAGTGGTGTGGAAGAGGAGGGAGGAAAGCAGCTGGGAAGCCTGAGGGTCAGCTCTGCAGGGCTACACGTAAGGGGGAGAGGGGGCAGTGATTCCTACAGAATGTAAGGCAGCCGTCACCTTGTTGAGCCACAGGGAATAGCTGTCCCACTGCTGGAGGAGAGAATAATGGACTAAATGGCCCTTTGGTTAGACACAGTTTTTTTGGAAGTTTTTCTGGAAGTTTTTTTGGAAAGTTCTGTAGACTACATTGTTTTGCATTAAGGAGCTCTGTAGGAAGTAGAGGAAATATATGTTGCCAAAGGAGAAACACACTGAAAGTGCAACTCGCTGCCATCAGCACTGATTTGTTGAAATAAATACTGTAAAGTAATGTTTTAAATCAAATATCTTTCACTGTGCCACACTGCCATTTGATCCACACTATCTCTAATGTTAGTTTGTCATTCCCATAACTAACTAATTGTTTCTCAGTTATAAATAACAGGTAATTCTTTGTGGTCAAATCTTTCAACAGCCCATCAACCCTCTTATTTTTTGCTGGAGTTTGTTTGGTTTTTTCCTCTAATGACTGTTTTTATAAAAATAATGAAACAGCAGTCTGTTACCTGTGAGATAGAGATCAGCTTCCGTTCCCTTCAGGACACTGCTCCCAGAACCAGCACAAAGAGCAGCTTTCTTCACTGGTGATTCTGCAGGATACAAGGTGCCACAGTTAAACCCTTTGTTCAGCCCTCCTGTGTGTATTGCTAGTAATTGTTTCAGTTAACTATTACCTTGGTTTTAGAGTCAATGTAAATTTGTTGGAGGAAGAGACGTGTCAGTTTGAAAACAGTCAAGGGCCTATAACACTTCTGACAATACAGCAAAATCCTCTGTGATAGGTAGATTTTTTTTAAGGGGCAGGAAACCTTGGAGAAAACTTCAGCACAGAGGCTGGCTGTTGGTGACCTTTCTCTTAGTGAGGTTAGTTAGGTTTCTGAAATCTTTAATAGGCCACTACTCTTCCCAGGAATCCTGTGTTCCCCCACCATTAGCTTCCCAACTAATGATGCCACTAAGGCAGCATTTTGCTGAGATACACTGGTTCCTCACTTATAGCTCTCAGAAGGCCAGTCTTAATGCAAAAGCTGAAAGCTGCTCCATGCCAATAAAAATTGTCCATTTGCTGTGATTGCTAATTCCTAGCTATTACATATATGACAGTGACATGACTTTTAATTTTTCATATACATTACATTCACTAAAAGAGGGGACATACAACACAGGGAGTTTTCAAAATCTGTTAAGGTTTCACAGTACGTTGCCTTGCAATTACTGTTGATTTAAGTGGAGTCATACCACTTCAATCCCACACCATAAAAAGAGGCTTTGAAGTAGTTTGGGGATTTTTTAGTGCAATTGTCAATCTTAAAAGGTTTCTGCTTCCTAAGTTACGAAGAGTTCTCAACAAATTTACTTTCACAACTTCTACTAGCTCTCAAAAGTCCTAGTAGCTTCCTAATTGGACATTAGGATAGGTAGCTGGGACAAGAGGCTATTTACTCCACATCTTACTAAAGACCCCACTGTTTGAGCTAGTTCACCTTCTTTATCTTATCTTTCCTCAAAACATGGTTCTGGGATCATAATGATACCATAAAATGTCTTACTCTTAAAGTAATTTGAATTTCAACCTTCAGTCACAAAACAGAACATACAATGAAACAGTACACCTTTGTGCCTGATATCCTGGGCAGGAAAAAAAAAATCTTAGTCATTATATAAATTACAAAAAACGGTATCTTTCATTCAATTTGTGCCGTCCCTTCTTCACCACATCAATCAGTGTAGTATAAAATACAGATCAGGTTCTTTTCATATGCTGTAAATTCTAAGATGCTGTTTCTTAACAGTGCTCCCTAGTTCTTGGAAGTAAACCCGTTAAAGACAGCAGTGTTTCCCACTGTCATGCACACACTGGTGGTCCCTGTGCTCCTGCAGGGCCAGTCCCAGCAGGCAGCCTGGCTCCAGGCCCATTTACCGAGGGTCCTGCCCGCTCCCAGGGCCACGCGGACGTGGGGGAGCTGCAGGTGGCCTTTGACGCGCTCGATGATGTCGGACAAGGAGACCGGCTCGCTCAGGGTGCACAGGCGCCCCATCCCACTATGGGGAAGAAGAGGCTGAAAAAAAGTAAAATTACTGTCAGAAAGCTGACTCCAGATGCTTGCACTGCTTTCCACACTAACAGGATGAGTATATTGGGATTGCAGGAACATCACAGAACTTTACAAGTAAGTGTGTATGAGATGTTCTCAAATGTAACATATGAACAATGCTATTGGAACTGATTTAAGAATTAGTACAGACCACATAAATAGTTTTCATTGCTTTGGAAAACGTGTGTGGCTTCAAATTCCCATATGCCAGTATTTCAGAGCACTAAGGTAGTGCTGGACAGCTGTGATGCCACTAACTACTGCATTTCAGTGTCTAGGGTACTGAGCTCACACAGGTAGTACATTCACAGGAAGTAATTTTGTTACCTTTTGTAGCAAGAGAATCTCCGTCTTGTGATAAAGAAGGCTGTTCTGGGACAATAATGCCACCACCTCCAGCAGTGCTTTCTGAGAGCAGTTCAGACTGACTCGTGTTTGTTCCTCACCTTCAACCCTGAGGAAAGACGTGCCTGGTGCTTTTAAGAAACTAGATAAAATTTTTGCATTGTAATTATTATATTACAGCATTATGATTATTAATTTGGCATTATAATTATTATTATTCTATCCCAATGGCTGTTCTACCACTGAGAAAGGAAAAAAGGCAGTGTTGTAATAGCCTAGAGTTGTCTTGCAAGAAACAAATATGGAAATTTAACTCAATTGTCCACATCAAGTTTCCTGTTAATACTCTTCTTTAGCATCCCTAATCTATGTGATGCTAGACTTGAGTTGCTATTACCATTTAGCATGACATAGACTTACCAGAAAGGATTCCTTAAGTTTCTCATTCTGTTGCTGAAAAATACAGCAATGCACAGAGGAACAAAACGAGTAGAACTACAATTACAGCAACTTACTGTTTCAAACAGGAAGAATACAACATTAGAGTGCAGCAGATACCTGGCTGGGAGAGTAGTGAGACAAGAGATCTCTGGGATGTCTTTGATTTTTGACAGCACTGAATCCAGATGCTCAGCATCTGCACAGAACTCTACCCGGTGAGTGCCCTCAGCTGGAGAGCTTGGTGCAGTTGATGGATGCAGTGGGGCAGAAGTACAGGCACCTGAGGAAACAGTACAGGATTGCTGGTTTATAAAGCAGCACAAGTATCCTAACACTGATTTAGCACGTATCTGAAAGAGATCCTGCACAAAGATGTAAATTTTGCACTAAATCCTTTTTCCATGAGCAGAACTGTGGGCTTTTCATTCTCCTTAGGCACAGTCTGTTTTAAGTCCAAAGAAGCTGATGGATGTACGTTATTTGCCATCTTTAATGCCATCAATTTTATCCTAGTGATTGTACAAACCCAGAAAGTCTCTGGTTTGTATGACAGGCTGGAAAAGACACATCTGTGAGCCACAATATAGGATAAAAGTCTAAAATTATTTCACATAGCTTAAATCCTTTGTAAACGCTGAGATCTTGTACTTTATAAATTAAAGGTAGCGATTTAAAGTCAGTGTTCTCAGTGTTGCAACCATAGTGGACAATAAATACGCTCCACCAGTTCCAGATACATCCAATAGCAGAGTCATGCATCTGAAAATACCCTCTTGTGTTTGTTATTTGGTATACAACACCAAGATAAATTTCCTAAAAGGTTTTTAAGGTCACAGTACTATAAAAATATTAGGAAAAACAAAAACGGTCCTCAAATCACACCTGTAAAAGCTGGAAGGCAAATGATGAAAGATCCCACCTAAAAGAGCATACATCTTTAATAATTTTAACTTCTTTGTTCTTAACAGAATCTCACCGAGTCCCTTTGTTAGCCAGTTATTGACTCCATGAGGTATGGCATCATACGCCGTATGCGGAGAGTAAATCCCGATTCTGTTCTCCAGGGCCCGGACCACCAGCCGTTCCTTCCAGGTTTCCCACGTTACTCGCTTGAGTGGTGTGAATATAGGAGGGTGGTAAGAAAGAACGAGGTCTGCTTTCTTCTGCACTGCCTCTTCCATCACCTCCTCAGTGAGGTCGTTAGTGAGGAAAAGGGTGTTCACAGTGTGGGGAGGACTTGGTTCCACCAGCAATCCCACATTGTCCCAGCTTTCAGCCAGAGCGGGGGATGCGAAGTCGTTCAGGGCAGAAACGAGCTCCCGGAGGTTCATGAGGGCGCGTACGGGCGGGCGGCCCAAGGCACGGATGCGGTAGAGAGGCGGGCGGAGCAGAGGAGGGGCAGGCAGCGGCATGCGGGGACCTGTGCGGGGCAAACACAGACCCCCGTGAGCCTCGGGAACCCACCGGCCAAACAGCAGCCAGGGCCGCTCGGGCTGCGGACGCGGCCCCGCTGCCACTCCCTGCGCCCGCCCAGCCCCGGCACCACCGGGCGCCCTCCTCGCCCCGGGGCTGCCGCGGTCGCGCCCCGCACGCACCGCCCCGCT
>VYXD01011179.1:898623-921879 GCA_013397195.1 Hylia prasina | reverse complement strand
TGATAAGCAGGCATGGTAAGAATAAAAGTACATTTTATATATTTTCATTCTTTCTGATGGTCATCTCTTGGTAAGTGAATAGCTGCTCTCCATCCTAAAGGATTACATATTTTTCTCTGATGCTGTGAGGAATTTGTCATGAAAAGTTCAGGATTTTAAACTTAGAAAAAGATACTGTGGAAAGGTTGATTTACATCAGTCTAAAACATAATTATGCTTTCACTTTAGAGATGACAGATTTTAATGCTACTCTGGCATGTATTTGATAATCTAGTTTGGTTTCTTTTGCCACAGAACCATTAGTCTAGTTGTGAGAACATACCTCTGCTTCAGCATATGTAAATCTCTGCACTCACGGGCTTTTAAAAGTTTAGCAATTCAAGAAATAGAAATAAGACTATATATATCTTAAACTGTTCATACCCCTTCTATAGCATCTTCATGGACACTGTGGGCAGCTGTCTCCTTTACTTGTATACTTCTGGAGCAGTATGCCAGTATCAATGCTGATTTTTATTAGTTTTGCTGTACAGTTATCCCCACAATTATCATTTTTGCATAGTTTAGCATTTTCCATAGAAGCACTGTGATATATTTGGCCTGTAGAGATAAATTTGTTTAGGTCACTGGGTAACTGATTTTAAATTTCATGAAGGTAACTTATAAATTCTTAAGAAAAGTAAGTTAATTTGTAGATTTAGGTGTCTGTGAAGGCACATTATATATGCTGCCATTCAGAACTAGCCTTATCAATCAAAAGGCTGCAGGCCTCAGTTGCTCCTCTAGTTGTAAAGCAGTGAGGTGTATGCACCATCCAAAATAGATGTAACCTTGATTCTTCACCTTTACATTCAAGTGACTGAGTAGGTCCTGTTTGCACATGAATAATGTATTTCTGGAGTATAGCAGCATGCAACAGCTACTGCATTACCATGGCAAACTTGATGTGTCCTGAAATGAAATGAAACCAAGTGCTTTCTGGTGATTTTACTGGAAATGCAATGGTTTGTGACAGTAGCCTTGCTTATGGCCAAATGTTGAAACAGTGGTTATATGCAGTGTAAGCTTCCTTATCTTTTTGGTGGGGCTGGGAAATAAAACAGAGTCTGTTAGTATTTTATTGCTGATGTAATCATTGTTTTCTGCGTTTTGCTCAGGCTGTCACGCTGCATACTGATGTGGGGGATATTAAAATTGAACTATTCTGTGAGCGTACTCCAAAGACTTGTGAAGTAAGTCAAGTACCAGGAGTAGGATGGCCTAGTGGTGAAACAAAACAGTAGAAATAGTGAAGACTGTGGAGGAGGTGAAGTGGCTTTTGCAATTTTGCCTTTTCATGTAATGGAATACCAAAATTCTAAGCTGGTGCAGTGTCTGTTCCACTTGTGTACTCTGTTATACTGCCTAGAGTTTGATACCTGTTTCTCACTTGATAAGGTTTAGTTAAGGGGTGCTTCTCTTGAAGTTCCAGCATCTCCCAAAGTGTCCTTTGTCTTTCAGGGGAAATACAGCACTTAGTGTAGGATTCCCAAATTTCCATGGGTTTATTCATACCCTCACAGACTTGATTTTAGTATAAAAGAGTAAGACTCACTCACAGTTTATCAGGGACCCTAATTTTGAATTTTTATAATTAACTAAAACTGAAATAAATTGCATTTACTTTAATGAAAAAGCTGAGGCATGAAGTTATTGATTACAAAATTACATGTGCAAAATTAAATTGTTGAATGGGAATGATACTTGAGAGCATGCCTTAGGCTTCTTGTTTCGCCTCAAGTCTGACAACCTTACTGAAAGCTTTTTATTCTTTGTGCGTGTGACACTATCAAAGGAGTTTATTTGCTGTGATTTGTTTATGACTACTCTGCAGCAATACTCTGCGATTTGCATGGTCACAAAACAGAGATAAAAGCATTGCTGTTGCCAAGGCTCACATTTTAGTAAGGTAATACTATTTTTCAGTTGTTTGTTAATATGGTTTGTTTGATTTTTGTAGAATTTCCTGGCTCTTTGTGCTAGTAACTACTACAATGGATGCGTATTTCACCGAAATATAAAGGGCTTCATGGTTCAGACAGGGGATCCATTAGGTAAATTCTTCTGTCTGGGTGTTTCTATGGAAAAAATGTACATAAAAATAAAATGTAAGGAAATAAAAAGGAATTATAAGAATTAAAACCAAAATGTAAGTAAAGTAAAAATATAAGAGTTATTGTATTGTTGATAAGAGGTTTTTATGATGAGATTAGTTTTCTGTGGTGGGCTTACAGAAGTGCAGGCGTTATCCCAGTTTTAAGTAATCATGCATTCTACAAACTTGAGTTTTACCAGCTGTTTCCACTAAATCTGATGGTTCTGTTGACATAAGTAGAAGCAGGTGCTACTGTGCTTTGTGTGGTTTCTGCCTGAAAGGCTGCATCTAAAGCATTTGGGGATTTGGCTCCCAGATGGTGTCAGAAGACTGTTTGGGAGAAAACCTGATTCAGCTGTGTCTCTTCATACTCATACTGAATTTAATTTGAGGATACGTCAGTGTTTTGTTCTGCTACTTAATAGGCTCCTTATATAGAGTAATGTCTCAGTGCAGTGTCAAGAACCTGCCTCAAACTAATTGCAGGCTGTCTAATGTCTGTTGTAAAATGTTGTAACAGAATATAATTCCTGGATTTTTCAGTCTGAAAATCCAGTAATTTCTACTACGGTGCTTCTTTGTCAGGCACTGGGAAAGGAGGTAACAGCATCTGGGGCAAGAAGTTTGAAGATGAATTCAGTGAATATCTAAAGGTATTTCTGTGCTCTCAATATGCACTTACATTTTCATCTGAATTTTCTCTACAAAAATTTTCTCTTGGTTGGAGAACAATAGCTTGTATATTAAAATAGGAATAGGCATTTCTCTGCTTGGCAAGTTAGGTTTGAGGGTTTTCATCACTGAAAACAAAAGTAAAAAGAATTTCTGACAGCATTTTTCATGCACTGAAGGCAAGGAAGCAATTTTTCACTGTAAGAGCCATTGTGAGGAGCTAATTACTGATTATGATAGAATATATTAACAACCAAGATTTGTTCTTAATAATGGTATTGAGGAAGAGCTCTAAGACACAGAGCACTTTGCACAGGTTAGTCCTGGTTTCACAGATGTGTATTCATATTGAGGTTTTCCCCCTTGTTCAGCACAGTGTCCGTGGGGTAGTTTCCATGGCCAACAATGGTCCCAACACCAATGGATCGCAGTTCTTCATCACTTACGGCAAGCAGCCACACCTGGACATGAAGTACACAGTGTTTGGGAAGTAAGTGATTCAACTGCATGCCTCTGTCAGAGTGTGTGAGGGATCTGAGTATATCAGGGTACATACAAATGCTTGAACTTCTTCTTAGAGTCTGTCATGGATGCTTAACATTTCCTTTCAAAATACATTATTTGCCACATAAAATGTTTTGGTTGTCCTATTTTGTATTATTTGCTTGCAAAGGCCTTGCCTTGTGATACTTAACTGTAAAGTGTTCTGAGATACCTCAATTGTAAAATTTAAATCATCGTTAGAAGGCAGTTTCCACCACTTCTGTTTTTCTTACAGAGTTATTGATGGCTTGGAGACCCTGGATGAGCTGGAGAAGCTGCCCGTGAATGAGAAAACCTATCGACCTCTTAATGATGTTCGCATTAAAGACATTACAATACATGCCAACCCTTTTGCTCTGTAGCCACAGACTGCATCAACACATTCTTTAGAGACTGGTCAGATAATTCCCAGGTTATGGGGTTTAAGAACCATCAAAAAGGGGTACTTCAGCTGGATCATATCTTTGCTCATTGAATGCAGAGTTTTCAGGAGCTGTGACATTGTTTGGGAGTTCTCACAGAGAAGTCTTGTGCTTCCGAAGCCAGGGTTTCCAGAGTATCTTCCAGCATTTTGATTTTTAAACGCTGTTTTTTATACTTGTAAAATAAAAACCAAAACTTTAATTTTTTTCCTAATCTTTGGGTTTTGCGTTCTCTTTCTGAGTGATACTGTGTTAAAACAATGTCCTTTGCTATAATTTCATGCTACCAGTTTTGTGAAACTTTCTCCTAGTGTCATCATCCTTACTCAATTTTCTCAAAAGAGTAAAGTAAGATACACATGTTTTTCCCCTAGGTGAGAGCAGTGTGATAAATAGATGAAACCTGTCCCTCCCAGAAGATTGAACATATTTAGAGTGTTTGCTCTTGTGCTGTAGTGTTGGAATGATAACCTCTTCAGCTTCCCCTAAGGGCAGATGGGAGTAATTTCTTCTGCTTCTGGCACAACACTTACTAAGAAAGGGTAAGTATTTCTGTCCTTACATAGCTGCTGATTGAAACTAGGTAACATGGATTTACTGTAACTTGTTTTTCATCACTTTTATGCACAAAGACTAGGGGGTAAACACAACAAGGAGCACTGCCGAAAAGGCTGTGATCACCTGATGTTGAACAGATCAGAGAGCCATTTTGGACTTCTTCCCCCAGTCCTCTTTCCACTCAGTGAGCATCCTTTAGCAAAGCCCATTCTTATGTTTATGCTTTGTAACCCTTGGGAGGCTCAAGGTCTGCCTGACTTGCAGTCTGCTTCAGACCATTATTTCCAATTTTGAGACTTGGCCTCTTAAAATAATGAGAACTCGTTTGCAAGAGAAAGGCAAAGGTATGCCAAGTACACATGACTCAGGAGTTAATGAGAAGAGTTAATATCTGCTCAAGGGAACCAAGTTTCTACATTCTTCATGGAATGTTGCTTTAAGCTCCCAGCTCTTTTTCCAGACTTAATATATTTTAGTGTAATACTTCAGTCAGGAAAAGGATTTTATTCTTTTAGCTTTGTGCTTTTGTCTCTTCCTTATAACCAGCATCAGTAGCAAGTAGACAGAGGTGTGCAGTGGCATATTTGACTGACAACACTACTGCCATGCAGGAGGAAGGACATACTGGGAAATTTCGTACAGTGCAAAGGAACTGTAAACAGTAATTTAAAATGGCACTGAACTGGAAACAATTTCAGATATTTTTCTTTCCTCCCAAAAAATAGGGTGTTACATAGAAAATGTGAAATACTGCAGCACCAAGTATTTTGCTTGTCTGGAGGATACACATTAAATGTAGATACATTTTGTGTTTTAATCTAATGTGTATTGAAAAGAGTAATCCTATTGGGACAGAATTACAAACAAACTTTTCAAAATTGTATTCTGTCTGCTTTCCTGGACTTGGTCTAAGCTGTCGAACAGTGGGCAGGAAGAAAACAATAGTGCATGATCTTTGAACAGTGACAAACTTGCGCATATGCTAAGCTGATTCCAGAAGACAACTAACCATGCTCAGGGCAGTACGGAGCCCATTACCAGCCCCGTCTCAGGGTCAGAAATGACCATTTCGCAATTCACAGTCCCCTGCCGCACCCCCCCGGCTCCCCCGCCCCCCTCAGGCCGCCATGTTCTCTGCTGCGCCTTCTCGGGCGGGCAGAAAATGGCCTCGGTGCTGTGGCGGGGCCGGGGACTTTCCGGAGCCCCTGCTCGGGCCGAGCGCGGAGCCTTTCGCCGGGGCGGGGATTGCGGCCCGCGGGGATTCGGGCCCGGCCCCGCGTCCCCCTCGCTCCGCCCGCTCGGGGCGTCCCGGTGCCGGCCGCGGCCGCTCCCCTCGGGGCTGAGGGCTTGAAAAGGGAGGTTAAAGACGGGTGGGTAGTGAGTTAGTTCGCTTTTCCTCGTGGGGCAAACTAACTGGGACATAACCCGAGTTTTATTGTCTCCCACAGAAAAACTTCACTGAAATCTTGAAAAGCCCACCGGGCAATATTTGCCCTTGTTAAGCACACAGAAGCCTTTCTTCTTCCTAGGATAGTGCAGCACTGGGGGCCTGAGTAGCTTGGCAGGAGTGTCCGAGCAACCATGGTATGTCCTTAAAAGGCTTTTTTAAAGGAGAAGGTAAAAGGTTCCCCAATCAAAATAATTAACTTCAAAAAAGCTCTTGAATTAAAAAATAACTTGGAAGAAGGAGCAGAGAAAAAAGCCCAAAACGGGGATGTTGACAAAAAACACAATCTTCATTATTGTTTAAATTTGGTAATTAATGGCTTTGAAACTGAATTGTTTGTCTGTGGGGTGTAATTCAAAGAGTAAAATACCTTTGTTACACTTGGGGAATTCCAGTCAAACTAATGATCCTAGCAGGAATAAAAGACCACTTTGCAGAAGGTGCAACAATGCTAAGAATGGAAAGGGGACCAGTGAGAAGTGCACAGGAGAAAACCATCTTTCTGAAATGCCTGGCAGGTAAATAACTTCTGATATCAGCAGGCATGTTTTAAGATTTTATTATTCTGATGAGGTCATGTGATACCAGATTAATTTTGAGTTGAATATATTTCAAGAAAGTTGTCTTGCAGCTTAAAACAAAAAGCTTCATAGGGGCACCAGAATGATTTTAGTTACATTTACTGGATTTTTTTTTTTTTGGTAGCAATGATTCAGAAACCAATTCTGTGAATGAAAGAGACTGTTGGGAATGACACAGTTTTGAAGTTTGCAGTCACAAGTCCAAGGAAATATGTGACACTGGGCTTCCGAGTAGCCAGGGATCTGGTCTAATGTGACAGCTGGTGGCAGAAGGAATACAAGACACTTTATAATACATGTCATCCTAAACCTCCACAGGTGATAGGACCAATTTTAATCTTGTTTGGTTTGTTATTTTAAGAAGGTAGATTCTAATCTGTCAGAAGTAATTAAGTGTTGAGTCTGGGGAAGTTTATTCCTTTGGCTCATACTAGTAGCTGACTTTTTTACTAGGACTGCGTTTCCTTCATTGGAAGTGTAGAGTTTGTATATATGCTTGTGGTACCATAGAACATGGTTCTGCTGTTTGTTCACTGAATCTATCTGAGCAGATTAATGAACAATAACCATGAGTTGGAGTACTTGAAACACAGGCATCACTTTCATGCCTTCAAAATTTATATTATGACAAGCATTTGCTTAACCCCTACTCTAAAATCCTAGGACAAGCTTTTAAACTAGATTTTGACTAAGTCTCAGAGCCGCCGGGGCTAAGTCCCGCGCAGAGACCGGGAGGGGCTGAGGGAATGGCACTGGAACATCAGCTCTGGGGAGGAGCTGTGAGCAGGAAATGGTGTCGCTTCCTGCCGCCTGCAGAGCTCGCTCGTTCCCTACGGAGCTGCGAACCGGCCGGGGCTCGGGGCTCTCTGGAGGATGAAACTCACCCGAGCGGAGCCGCCGCGGCTTCCCGGGGAGCGGAGCCGCCACCCCGCGCCGCCCGGGGGTCCCCGTGTCCCGCCGGAACCACCGTACAGAGGCCTGAGCACAGATTGCGCATCCACAATGCTTTTTGTGCGGGGGTGTCTTCACATGGCTTACATTGAAAGCAGTTGCAGAGTGGCTGTAACATTGTTTAATAGTCTTTTCAACCTGAAAAACGGAATCGAAAAGTAACTTTTCCATCGTTCGTGGTAGAGGGAACAGAAACGGACCTACAGACACAGGAGGTACTGACCGAGAGGTCTCTGGAGCCCGCGGGGGCGGGTGCCGCAGCAGCTGCGGTCCCTTCAGCAGGCTGTGATTGTTTTAACGAATTCCTAATAAAAAACCTTGTAGGTAACGATTTTGAGGCAATATAAGTGCCCGCACACTTATTCTCACTTTTTTGGCAGCTGAAATTCGTGATCTAAGGTTTCCTGTATTTTACCTCTTTTTTAAGCTCACAGTCTGGGCATTACCCCGTGGCTTCTGTGCAGACTTTTGCGCCTGTGACGCTCCTCCGTGTGAATTTCCACAGCGCATTTTTCACGACTCTTTGGCCGCTGTCCACCTATTGGCTGGGAGTTTTCTTACTACTTCATTCTTCGGTCAGAAGGTGCTAAGATTCAGGTTGTTTACATTTTTCCTTTATGGGTTCTCATGGAACAGATCTTACTGTTTACACAGAGGCACTTATTTTCCAACCCAAGAACAGGTGGTTGTGTTAACAAACCTTTCATACCAAGATTGTTTTCCCATGGGAACTTGCAAGTTGCTTAACTACACTTAGAAGAGATGACAGGCTAACTATCAATTTAATAGAGCAGGCCTGATCTTATGAGGCTTTCTTTTATAATTCTACCTATCACAACATGTGTATGTATATAAATGATAATTACTAAACCCTTTTGCTTTAAGAAAAGTATAGGGGTCCTGAAATCATTAAGTAAAAGTCAGTGACCCAATCTTTTAAAAGAAAAACAATTCTAATTTTTTGTTGCCTTCCTGCTTTAAGTATCTCATCTGACAATCTGTTCCTTGCCATGTTTTTCTCCTAAACTATGTTTAGGAGAAAACCAGGAATTTCCAGGGACTGAATTTGAAATTGCTGCTGCTGACTGTTTGTGGCCTGGTGTGTATCTGAATGCCTCAGTAACTACCTCCCTGCTGAATGAATTGTTTTTCTGACCTGAATTCACTTGAGTTTATTGGCTGCCTGCACAGTCTTGGTGCTGTTCCAGAAGAGCTATCAAAGGAAAAGATGCAAGAATGCAGAGGATGCAGAGATGTACCAAGTACAAGATGCATAGAGTATTTTTCAGACTTTATTAACTTTTTAGATAGATGTGGTGGGTTGACCCTGGCTGGGTGACAGATGCCCACCAAACCACACCCACATTGTCACTGCTCTCTGCAGCTGGACAGGGTAGAAAAAAGGAGCAGACATCCCTTGCCATTAAGTGTAAGGATGGCCTTTATTTGCTTAAAAAAAAAGTTACAAAGTAAGGAAGATCACTGTAGTATTGAACAGATTGCATTGTGATGACCATTTTTTCATTTATTTTAGTAGGAGTACTCTGGTTACCAGTATTTCAGTTAATGCTCACTGTTAGCTTACAACAGTACAGACTTCACTTTTTTCTCCAGTCTTTCTGAATTGAACTGTCCTGAGAATTTCCATTAGGAATTAAAGTTTCAGGGAGCAGATGAGTTGTTTGGTTTAGTGTGGGAGCTGCCAGCATAAAAGAATCTCTAAACTTCGAGCGGGAGGGGTGGAGTTTTGGCTGCCTTAGGTTGCAGCAGCAGTGCCTGGCTTGAGAAAGCTGCTGGGCAGCTCTGTGTGGAACAGCACTGCTTGTGGAACAGCACTTCCATGAGGGAAGGGGAAAAGGGAGGCACCCTCAGGGCCCCTCAGGAACACGGGCTACCAGCTGTGACAGCCAGCAGGCTCAGAGATGCCATTTGTCATGCCCCACCATTGGAACCAGTTGCTGCCACCCACAACAGCTTCTTTCCAGCAGTGGGGCTCCCACCTTCTCCAGGAGTTGGAATAGAGAATTGCTTTATGCTGGAAGTCTGGTAAAGGGATGACAAAGTATTTGGGGACATGGACAACCACCTATGACAGGGGCTGTTTGGTGGTACAGACTGCAGTGCCACGCAAGCAATGGCCTCTGCACTTGGGAGGCTTTTTTATAGTTTAATTTGCAAGCAGACTGCCCTAGGTCTCATAAACCATATCACATCTACTCCAATACAGACAGAAATCCCAACAGATGATGTGGATTTCACCATGGAAGGCCTTAAATTACATTATTACAGTAGAAAATACAGGAGGTAGAAAGTAACTGAAAGGACAAATGCAGGTTAAGAGTGAAATCTAACAGCTCCTGTAAGCTACTTGAACATGGTTTTAAAAACTAAATCCAGTATTTCATTAACTATAGAAAACAGTTAAAATAAATTGCCATGAGAGCCCTTATATCATGCTTGATACAGGGAGGTAGGATGTAAGAATCAGAAGGACACATGAGACATGAGACTTATCTACAGCTCCTGTTTGCTTTACTGAGGCCAGAGTTTCACAGTCAGTCACCCTCTTCAGCTTCAGACTCGGACTCTGCAACAGAGAGACCTCATCAGCAGCCTGGCCATGGCTCAGCCCCCAGCCCCGAGCTGCTGCCCTGCCTCCTGCACAACAGCTGCTAGTGGATCCACAGGGATTGTCCTGGGAAGCTTTTCTAGCCACGACCAGGGGAAGGGAAACGCTGCTCTCAGAGGGGCAATTAACACCCCCCACTACAATACACAGCATTAGTGCATTAGGGTTCCCAAAACGAACAAGGTCCACATAGGAGCTAAGGTGCTGCTTACCTTCCTCAGCATTCTTGAGCCATTCAACAAACTTCTTCATCTGCTCCAGAAAAACACTCTTTCCTTTTGCAAGATGTGCATCTTTATACCACTTGAGGATGGGTTCTTCACTCAGAACTTCAGCTGTAAAGATGGGCAAGAGCAGTATTAACACAGCAAACTGCTGAGAACCTGACTGGCAGCCTTTGCTTCCTCCCCTAGAAGAATCATGTACTCCTCCTCTGGGTACAGCTGGACAGACCTACACTAGGAGTGCCTTCAGTTTTGAAATTTGGAGAACCAGGCATTTTGGATGATTCCTCATGCTGGCAGTTTCCTCAGCACTGTATCCAGGAGCTGCACTTTCACTAACAGTCTGGAGCATTTCAGGGTTATTTGAGATGGCACACTCCAAGCAAAGGTTCAGTTAACAGCTAAGAACCAATGCAAAGTCTTTTGAAGTCTAAAGTAAACACTTCCTGTGGTGCAGGTGTTTTTTAAATTTTACAAGTACGATACAGTCTTCAGTTTAACAAGTTTCCAGAGATGCACAGCGTGTTTTTCAGTATTACCTTTTATCAGACATTTAAAAAGAGCCTAGAACAGCCCAGAACACATTCATGGTCTCAATCTTCAGCTGCTCATGGTCAACGTTAAGAAAACTAAGAACACGCTATCACGGAACTTTACAAAATGCCTTAAAAATCTAAATTTAGCTTTGTTCTGTAACTCTTAAGCAGATCTACTGTAGACAGGCATCATCTCTGTCTTGCAGTTCCCCATGTGCAAGAAAAAGATGCTGCAAGGCCAGCCACATGCACCTTTGCATTTTTACAAACAGGAGGTAGAAAATCCTTCAGCTTATGAAGTGCAATGTTGTAGCACTGATCTCCCCTAAAGAATTTGTCAGAACCCAAAGCATTCTGTTTCGGAAGCTTTAAAAAACCCAAACCACAAAAACCAACCCCTCAAACCCCTGAAACTACAACCCCACAGAAGTTACCTTTGTAGAAGAGCACCACTATTTTCTGGAAGGCCTTCATGAAGTGAATGTTGTCATAACAATACTCCTGAATCTTCAACAGAAGAGTCAGCTCTGACTGACCTTGGGTGGTGAAGGCAGCAAGTAGAGGGCTGTATTGCTGCAACAAGAACAAGAGATTGGCACAGGGCACTTCACATTTACCCCCTGACTAAAGCTGGTTTCAGAGTTTCCATCAGCCACTGCTTAGAAATCTGCAACCACGGCCCCACCCCAGAGCAGCTCTGCAGCAGCCACAGCCTCTGCCTCAGGCCCTTGGGCTGTCATGCCCCTCACAAGGGGGAGAATTCCCCACTTTGTTCTGTCTCTGCACTAGTGCAGTTGTAGCCTTAACATTTGAAAGGGAGCTGCAGACAGAATGAAAACCAAGCTCTGCCTAAGGGGTGCAGAAGTCCATCCTGAAGTTACTGTACCTTCAAATGCTTAATGGCTTGCTCTGCTACCAGCTCCTCCTTTTTGTTCCACTCCACTGTGCTCATTACACTTGACCAGATTATGGCTACCACAGTCTGTTCTGAGATGTTGTTTTTCTTCATCTCCTCCTTCACGTACAAGATTATCTGCCAAGTGAGTAAGAGTCAGCACAAAGGTCACACAGGGCACTAAGCTAAATTAAAACTTCTCTTCTAAAGGTAACCCAGAAGGTTTCAGAATGACAACCAACTCCTGGATCATGTAGCAGGATTCAGGACATTAAGGAAAGACCACAAAGCTACTATCAACCCACCCACTCCTCATTTTTGTTCCCAGTGTGAGTTAAGTTCTGTATGAAAGAGAGACAGGCACAGAAAGCACCTCCACCTTGTCTACAAACACCTACATCCTTGAATGGGTCTCCCCGTGACATCTGCTCCTGCAGCTCTTTCTGCAGCTCCTTCCGAGCTCCTATGGATTGCTGGTTCCGAACATACTCAGAAAGTTCCTTTAGTCCTGCTTCAGTGAAGTACTTGGAGAAGTGTTCAACACTTTGTTTGTTGGCTGGGAAGAGTTCCTGAAAATGAAGTTTACAACTCTTTTACAAAAGAAATGTGTGTTGAGTACTTTGCTTGCCAATGCTGTTCACTAAATTGGCTTATGGAGCAGCACTAGTTCCAGTGGTACTCACCATGAGCCTGTTGTCCATGTTTACTTTGCGAAGACTGACAGCCACTGCATTGATATCTTTCTCATTTATCCATGATTTGAACAGCTTGACTGCAAAAGCTGCAGAAACACCTGTGCAGTTGGAATAGTTCTATTATTAGTGAAATTCAAAACACGGAACCACAGACCTGAGTACAGGGTACTCGTTTGTCAGACTGTGCTCAGAGCAGTAGCTGTGCTTCTGAGCAACCCCAGCACAGTCTGTAATACCTCTCCCTGCCCAAGGACACTACAGCCTCCAGCACACTGGACCTTTCCTACCACTCCGCATCACAAAGTCTTCCCTGGACTAAACTCAACTCTTCTTGCTGCACAAGTCAGGAAGCACCCTAAAGACATGACACACCTTTTGCATCCTGAAAGGTCCCTCTCCAAAATACAGCAGTGCCTTGCTGGGCAACTCTAGTGACAGCAGTGTCATGCAGGGAAGTCCTACACACAAGCTTTCTCAAGAAACAAATTTTCTGAAGTCTTAAGATCTTCCAGGTTGTGGGGCAGCTCATTTACCTTTGCTAATCCTGTAGTCAATCTAACAGCAGAGGAAGCTCATGAGCTGCAAGGGTGTATTGTCATCACAGTTTCCACCTACTTCTCATGGTTCTGTCTCCCCTTCCTAAGGGAGGAGCTGGGCCACACTTACCTTCTTTAACCAAGTTCTCATTGTAGAGACTGTTGAGAATTGATGCATTGAGTGTCCCATTGGCAAGCAGAATACCCGTCAGCATGGCCAGTTTGTTCCGCTCAGATTCTGAGAACCCTTTCAGGAACAGCAGCAACTGCAGGACAAGTAAGAAGAGCTGCATAAAACTATCACCTCTCAGTAAACTTTGGCCACTGCCCCTGTGTTAGACACTTCTGTTTCATCAAGCCAGCAGAAGCACTAGTCACTGGTAGTCATGCAAGCCAGCCATTCTTCTATGAAGAACTTTCAAGGGTTGTATGCTAATAATCCATTTTATGATGTAACCGTTCTATAGAGTGATTAACTAGCAGAATGTGAAGGTTTATTTGTCTGCTGATAAAAAAACACTCCATACCTTTTTCACTTCATCTTCAAAGCCTTTCTCCAGGTACTTGTAACGCCTGATTAGCTTGTTAAAAACCTAAAAAGATAGAGTACATTATTTTTTGCTGGGAACTATCATTTGATTAGAATTTTAAAAAAACTAAGTTCAGTAAAATAGGTCTGAACTGTTTAGAGCACTTACAGCTTGGAACACTGCTACTCTACCACTTCCAGCATGCTTAAAGCCATGAATTGTTTTTACTTTCACTTACAATTACACAAACGTTTAATTTTTGACCATTAAACAGCTTTAAGTTAAATTGCCCTCATTTCAGAACTAACCTGAGCAAATGCTTGCATGGTTTCTAGGTCTTCCTGTGCTGCAAACACACAGACGTTTGTGCGTGTCATGTCGTCTGCCAGGGTCCCGCCTGGGGCTGCAGGAGGATTTCAGCATTAGTTACTCCCAGTGAGAGCACTGAGCCCTCCCCACAGCAGAACTCCAACACCCACAACATGCAACACGTTGTCCTTCCATGATGAACTCAATGACTGGATCACCAGATACTCCTACAGCTCCCTCTGTTCTACTGCTGCAGCAAAACTTTAAAATCAGCTTAGCTTTGAACATGTAACTATTCTGGCCCCCTACTGCTAAGGGGATTGACAACACATCTTGTTTTCATATAAGTTAACAAGGCCATATGAGCTCCTCTTCCCTTAAGGAAACCACTGAAGCTGCTTAATTCCAGCAAGTGTCTTTTTAGTGTCTGCTGCAATAGTGCTGCTTCCTGCCTGTTTCATGACACAGTAAATCACAACACATAGACACACACAGTTCAAAATTCAGTGCTGCAGAGATGAGCTTGAAACGTCAGTTATTTAGGCTGCTTCACTAATGAAGGTGCATTCAGGTCACCAGCTGCAGTGCCAGAACACCTCATCATCAATTTCTATGCCTTTCTACATACAATGGAGACCCTTTGTTATGCATTAGTCAGGAACATGACTTTAAACCCAGACATGAGTATTGATGGTAATAATATTAAAAGCTGGTAAGGCAACATGATGTCAGTTTTTATTCAGAGAACTCCTCTGACTGAAGATCAGAGCTGGTCTTCTTAGTTACCTGTTACAGCCAGAGAGCTGGGTGACCCCATATCACCATTAAGACAGAAATGCCTTCTTCCCTTTCCCATCAGCCCCATTCCTAGAAGGAACACTTCCTAACACAGGATACACTGGTTAAGACTCTAGAATGTAAACCCACATATTGTAACAATTACAGTATGTGCATTGCTGTGTACACAGAGTGTGTACCTGAGTTTACAAGACTATTCATCATCACATTTCACTTCCTCAGTCCCTATTTTCTGCTGACTCGACCACCCTCTCATTTCTCACTCCCTGATGTCTGCTAGAGCCCATGACCTCACTATTGCCAACAACAAATCATTTGTAATAGCATGTCCACGACTAAGCACTTCAGATTCTTCTGTAAGTTTCCTTTCCAAAATAACAGGGCAGGATGCACAAATCATAGGATCATGTAAGAATCTTTCAGGGCAACTTACTGGTCTTGTTACCAAATACCACACACCTGAAACAAGCTTTCATCCATCTCTCATCATTAGAAGTGATCTTGACGAGAGTCAAGATCGACTCCTAGTAAAAAAAAAATAACCTCAAAAAATCCAACCAACAAAAACTAGCCAAACAAACAAAACCAACCCACCCACCACACCCCAAAATCCAAAGTACTTTCTTCTAAGCAGAGCTTGTACAGTCTACACTTCAAGGACTGCAAACAGACTCAAGTAAAAGTGAGGCAGGTTATACGGAGTATTTCCACAGTAACTGCTCAGGCATCAAGATGGTCAGGTGCTTTGCCACAGATTAACTCAGACCCTGTTCTACACACTCAATGGCCTCTTTAGCAGAGATTTTACACTGAAAGGAAACAGCTTTTGCAGAGTCAAGTGAAGTGAACGAAGCTGACAGCAGCCACATCAAAGGGACTTACCCAGCATTCCACCAGCCACCAGGATGTCAAAAAGTGTTTCTGCATAGCGGCGATAATCAAGTTTTGCACCAGAAGCATCAAGAAACTTTGCTACTGCCTCCAAGTCAGTGCCAGTTTCAGTTAAACCTTGAATAATACAGTCCTGGAACTGAGTAGGGTCAAACCTCTCTTTTTCATCTGTAAAGCAAAAGTGCTGAAGTAAGATTTCCAGGAAGCGTTCGTTGTGATGATCATTACTTGGCTCTAACAAAGTTTACCTGACTTCTCAGTTTGATTCTTATACCCCTATTCTCATGTTAGATCGCTCTTTCCCTCCAAAACCAGAGACTTAACTCATGCTGAAAGGCAACTTTTAATACGTGCCCCTATGGTTTTGTACATTTGACTCCATTACTCATGTTTTATCTCTTTTGGGCCTCTGTTTCAGATGAAATCTGACTGACAAACTGCATACCATTATCACATCCAAGTCACCTGGCAATTTGCTTTTTGGCTATGAAGGCTATCCCCTCCTCTTAACTGCAGCTGATTTGAGGCAAAGACTTTCCTCAAGTGCTTGGGGGAAATGTAGACATAAGAGTTAACTTAATGGACAGTAACTGCAGATCTATTTAGCATCCTTTCTGTTAAGCAAAACACACCTGATGTATCTTCATACCTGATACATCAGCTGATCCTTGCCTTGTTTTTACTACTGGCAGGGCATAATGAAGGTGCAACAAACCCACTCACGTAACTAATAGGAAGTCTTAAAGAGGTCTTAAATTCTCCTCATCTCAAGTTGTCCTTAGATTATGGAAATCATGAGATGAAAAGCTTCCAAAAATAAGAGAACTCAACTGAAGATCTTATTTTGAGTGCCATCTACAACAGCTTAGCCAATTCTGTTAGCAGCCTAGTAGGGCATACTGGTGTTCGGTGTCAATGCAAGAATCATCAACACATTGGTAACAGCTGGGTGCAATTTGGAAACTGGATCAGGAATTTTCCAGGGCAGATCCATGGATCTCATTGTTCCAGAAGAGTTGCTTCACACAAACTATGGTTAAATGCTTAAAAAGAGACTAAACCCATGGCTATTGGCTAGACAGACCACAGTGAACTCTATCATTCAAGAGATTTTCAAGGTGCTTTGACATTCAAACAGGTTCCATAAATCCAAGTGTGCTTCTGCATGTACAGCATCCCTAAAGCTGCCTGTTAGAGCTTCAACACTGCTGCTATACAAGTAAAACTGTACTGAAGAGAAACCCTAAGAGCGTCCCCACTTTCTCTTCCTGTTGTAAAAAAGCTCCACCAGAATACTAAGTTACTCATCACACCTCTTCAGTCACTAACTTTGTATGCAAATAACTGTGCATGTAGAGAGATAGGCCTTTGTACATCCCATACTTAAGGGCTTTTTTGGACATTGACTAGGGGATGGGTGGATTTGTGGGATTTTGTTGTGGGTTTTTTCCATCAATTTTTTAAAATTTAAAAGAGGACAGTGTAACTTTTATCCAGTAGCTGAGACTGAAATTCTTACTATGTTACGTGCCCCTTAGAGGTATGTATTAACCTGCAACAAGCCTGTGCTGGAGTTCCCCTGTAATTCAGGGGTACGAGATCTTTCTGCTTGCAGGCTAAATGCTCAGGACAGTTCTAGAATGACCATCTTTTAGGTGAACGTTATCACAGTAAATTCAGCAACAATTCTGACTGCCAAAAACTTTTTATTAGTGCAGAGAAAAGTCCAGACAGCCTCAATATTATGCAATTAGCATGGTCTCACGTAAAATTTATGGGGAGTGTAGGAAGGCACCGGTTTGTTTACTGACAGAAACCGACGTTTTAGCGTACACACAGCGCTGGTAGCCGGTCCTGGCAGCGGGCACGGTGCGGTAACTCACCTCTTTTTCTGGTTTTAAAACGCTGGCCCGATAGTGTCGGCTTCTGCGGCTTTTGATTATTCATAAAAGACACCCTGCAAGGAAGCAGAAACACCCGTGAGGACGCTGCAGGCAGGGGCCGCGCTGCCCGCTCGCCCCCGCTGCGCCGCTCCTCCCTCCAGCTCCCGCGGCGCTGGGCGGCTGCGGGNGTACCCGTGCAGGGGAGGAAGAAGGGGTACACCACCTCCCTGCCCCGGCCTCCACCGCAACGCGGCGCGACCGCTTACGGTGCGGCTCTTACGGCCCAGACTGTCGCAGCCGCAACCCACCCCCCCCACCCGAGGGCGTCTCCTCACCGACTTTAAGGCAGAGAGAAAATGCCCGAGCGGCCCGGAGCGGAGACGGGCAGGAACGGCAGCGAGGAGCGGTGGCAGCGAGAGCTGTGCGAGCGGAACCGACGCCAGAGGAAGAGGGGAGGGCCGCGCTCCGCCCCGCCCCGCCCGAGAGGATGAAGGGAAGGGGCGGGAAACGGGGCGGGCTCTCCCGGGGCCGCGTGTGCTGCCGGCCCGCTGGCTCCCGGAGGTCTCTGCCCCCCCGAGCGGAGCTGCCCGGCCGAGCCCTGCCCCGGGGTTACCGCGCCTGGCGCCCCTCGTGCTCCCCGGTCCTGCGGCGGAGCCAGCCCAGCACCGCAGGGATACCTCCCCCTGGCCTGCTCTGCGGCCCACGGAGATAAGTGCCGGGGCAGCACCGGGACCTGCGGTGCATCGAACCGCAATAGAGCCGCAGTACCATACCTGCTGTGTAGCTTGACCGTACGTTTGCTGTTGCAGTTGTCATAACTTGTTCTTTCAGATCCTGGTGGTAACAGCACCGTACAAGCACTTGTACTGTAGTCCGTGCAGACAGGACTATCAGCTGTGCCCATCTGGTGTAGCAAAGTCCCTGAGCTCTAGAAGCGCAGGCCTTTCTACTGCCGTTTAAACACGGCTGCTTTCACTAGCAATCACCTCAACAGGTCTCATCCTTCATGCTGTAGGGCAGTCTGTCGGCAGACAGTGTAAACACACCCACTGTGTTAGTGGTGGCCCTTTAAGTATAGAGAAGAAGGATGGGCTGCCAAACTCACACAGCAGCACAGAGCTGGAGACAACATGAGGAATACTCCGTGCTGGTGCAGGAGGGGAGATGCAATTGCAGCTCAGTTCTTTGCTCCCCAGAAGTCCAAACCACCAAACCAACTTAGAGAATGCAAGCTTCCTTCTAGACCGTACGCAGCTGCAAATTTCCTCCAGATTTAAGTGCAATATTCCTGTGACTAAAGCTCTTAAAATGACCCGTTATCAGGTGTATAAATGGAACAAATCACTGGGCTGCAGTAGGGAAAACTTATTGTCAGAAGGAGCCAGATTTCACCTCATAGCATTTTTGTTACTATTTCATCCTTGAAACAATACTGGTGATAGATCCCAGTGCCATGAAATAGCAGTACACTGCCTTAAAAATTTTATTAAAGAAACCTTTCTGCAGATTCCAGTTAACAGCCTGATGAAATCCCCAAAATACTAACTTCAAAAATACCACATTCAGAGGAAGCATTTTCCCCTTAATATTAGCAAATACTTGTCCATTAACTCTAAACCCAAGGCACTGGTTACATTGGTGCTCATTCTAAAATGAGAGCATTTGTCTAAATCACAATTAATTAAAAAACCAAGAAGAAAAATCAGTAAATATTAAAATCACATTTTAAGGAAAGGAAACACAAAGATATAACAGTTCCTGTTGTCAGCTCCCTGTAGTCTTTGATATGATGAAACTGCAAAGCCCATTACCAAAGCTGAGCTTTTCCCATTAGCTGTAGTTTCTCACACTTTACCAAGAGAAAGGAACAGGAAAATTTTACCAATGTAAAGGAATAAGATCTTTTTGTATCTCTACAGATTTAGATTAAATATGACTTGAGAGTGTTTGCGGGTCACATTCTATACTATGCCAATTTAAGCCTGCACTGTCACCGCTGAAATAAATGAAAATAAATTTGTGTTTATGTAAAAGCACAGGATCTGTACTAATGCAATAGCTGTTAAGCATCTCCACAAGTCGTTTCTTGTGGTGGTGTTTTGGGTAGAGACTGACATTGATAAACGTGTTCTTACTGTTAATTTTATGGCTTTGAACCATCTACTGTCAAAGCTGAATATTGATTTGTATGCCTACCTACACTGGCTCAGCTCAGCCATTTCCTTTTCTCCCTCTCAAATACCTTTACTCTTGTTTTTCAGACTCCTCTCCTCATGGAGAAGTGTTCCATCAAGATTAAAAAAGCTGCCAGTGGATCACTTTAAAACCTCCTTTCCAAAACAACGTCTGTCAGTGCCAGTTGCTTGGCACAGCTGAGTTAAACTGTGAGCTGCCACACCTATAATGAACTCGTGTTGTGATGGTTCCCCTCTCGCCCTCCCATCCACCTTTCCCTCTTGGTCACCTGCTGCACATCTGCTCTGCACACCTGCTGATGGTTCCTCCGTTAGGAAAGCAGCTGGTACTGGGATCCTGTCCTGCTGCTTAACCCTTCCTACCTCCTGTATCGCTCCCTCACCTTGTGCCTTCTCCTCACCTAAGGATGAATGCTTCAGCTTTGTCCTGCTTCACCATTTTGCTGGAAAGAAGGGGCAAAACTGTGGGTAAGGCAGAGGAGGAGTGAGCAATGACAAGGCAGTGAATAGCAGTGATTATATTCCACCTCTGGGAGGGGCCAGAGTTGACATGGTTCAAAGAGATCTGATGATGTGGAGCAGGCCTGAGGTGGGCTGCCAGGAAGCAGAGCTAAACTGGTATGTTACTGGGGTGGTAATATCTCAGTGCCTAGAAATACTTTGCACTATGTACTTTTAGGATCTCTGTTTTACTGAAATATTGTTACACTGCCCATCATTAATTTGTAAAGTGTCTCATTCTGATCTTTGGGATTTTCATATGCTGGAAGAACAGAAAAAATGGATAACACTTGTGACTCTCAAACTGGAAGTAGAAGTGACAAAATGGTACTTACTATTTGTGACCTGCTCTTCATTGCAGATATTTTCCAAATTGCATGCAAATTCTTTCAAGTTCTTGAGGTAACTCCAGAACTGTTGCAGTGTAGCATGAAACACATTAATGACAGGTATTTTACTTGGCAGGACAAGAGAACTGGTGCTTATATCTTGTTGTACCAAGATTGTGTGTGATACATATATATATGTGTGTGTGTATAGGTAAGTAAGTACATATACGTGTGTGTATGTCAGTTCTAATTCCTTCTTGCAGGAATGCTTGCAGTCAATAGGTGCCTGAAGGAGTCATGTGGTTTTCTGATCCTTAGGAAAGCAGTACTAATCTATATCAATGGCCTATGGCTTACAGGTTCCAGATTTGTCTTTAGGAAACTGAAATAAAAGATAAAAAATCATTTGGTTAAGGGGAAAAAAACTTACTGTAATTCACAAATGCATGTTCCTTATCAGCCACACAAATGTCATTGCACACTCATATCTCAATTTTCTCAAGTTATAAAAGGTTGAGAAATCAACCAACTTACCTCTAATCAACAGTGGCATTCTTGTAATTGAACAGGTAATTAAACACATATCTCCATAGCACAGGTGAGTTCTCAGCCTGAAAGACTCAGATTACAGGCACTGACATACGAGTTTCCACTATGCAATACAGTTTAATGGGACTGCATTGGATCGTGGGGGCCATGACGTTTGCAAAGAAAGCCTGCAGTTCTTAATGCATCCCTGGAGATAGTACATCATCTCCTGGTGACTGGATAACAAATTCATCTTTATTTTAATTCTAAGTTGTCACCAAGTTTTTGCACAACACTTAGCCAATGAAGGTTCTTGATCGTGGGTATGCCTTGTATGGATATGAGAAGTTCTGTCACTGAGAAACACTTTGACTGCTGGATTATCCTGCACAGAAGGAAGCAGAAGTGGATGGACGCAGAATTCCCAGCCCCAGCCTCCAGGCAGGCTGAGGTAGGGGTCTCTAGCTGACTGCTATTGGAAGAGAGAGGCCTGCAGCTCTGCCCGACATAATTTGTGTCCCTTTTCATAGAGAAATTTTCAGTCTAGAGCACAACAGATTTGTTCAAGCTCAGGCCCATGGAGCTTTTTAAATTGAAAGCTTTAATTAATGGACCTTGACATAGTTTCATCAGATGTTTCCTATTTTCCAGTCTCCCAAAGTGTTTTTTAGTTTTCTTTCTGCCTGGATATAGATTGATAGGAGAATGGCTGGTAAAATCTTGCTCTTTATTTCATAATTGCTCCTGTGCTTTACTGCTTTAATTTTTTAATTCCCCCTTTTCCCGGTTTAACTTATAAATAAATAGAAATTTGGGCCCAGTGACAAGGTATTAAGCAACTTTAGATGCATCTCCTTTTACAGTGCCAAAGGATGAGTGCAATGGAAAACCTGTGAAGTGGCTATGGTCAGGAAACAATGTCGTCATTGCCATCTTGCCCTGCTTTCTGCAGAAACACTTGTGTAATCATTGTTGGCTGGGACTGATATGGGAAGTAGGCTCCTGCCTCACTCTACAAAAAGAAGTACTCTCCAGCAGGCGACTGCTCTGTCCTGCCAACCCTCGGAGCGAGGGAAGTGCAAGACATGGGAAAAGCAGATTGAAGGCATTACCCTGGAAAGACACAGAGAACTCAAGGGTGAGGGTGCATTTTCTTGCCATCCTCATTTTGAAGAAAGCAGAGGCAAAGCACACCAGTGGTTATCCAAATAACTTCAGTGACTGTGGAAGAAATTTGAATAAAAGGCCATAGTCCACTAGTTGTGGGTTACACGTTCTGTCTGTGTGAGAGAGGATATGGCATGTGAAAAGCAGCCAGAGCTGGTACTGTATTGCACTTCCAGAGGCCAATAGTCAGGTAATGGATACCCAGAAGAATATGAAATACACATGCTACTGACATATGTCAATCACAGTCCCCTTCCTTGTCTTATGGTTGATACTAGATTTAACCAAAAAGGAAAATTTCCTCCTTTCTTTTCCCAAACCAGTTCTAAATCTATTCTAATCATGACCAGAGTTGAACAGTATCTTTGTGAGCAATTTCTTCAGCAAAATTAAAAATATAAGCAATCTCTCCCAGAAACAATCATTAGCCAAACTCTACCACTCATGCAAGAGTCCACAGAAAAGCCAACTCCTCGGGTCTTATTTAGCCAGACCACACTGAACCATAAACCTTGTCCTGGAGGGATTTAGGGTGCTCAATTCATACACCTGCCACCACCACTTACCAAGCTGATTTCAATGCTGGCACTGTTTACCTGTTTATTTTTAATGTGAGGATTTAGAAGTCAAAAGTAAGGGTTTACTACAAGTGGGATCTTGCATTACCTTGCAGAGCTGGCTTTATATCTGAGAAGTGGCTCATATTCAATTCTAAGTTACATATTTATCATCTGCAGATGGGATGAGGCAGTTAGGATGTTAGCAGTATTCCAAAGTAAAAAAAGGGAGAGATGGTTCTGCTTTTTCTGGATATTGCATGGGCTTTAGGATGATGGCTTTTGTTTTGATTCATGGCATTTGTCAGGGTACTCTTAGGACTGGGGAAGGTTGGTGCTGGGTTAGATTTCAGAAGAGGAGAACTTTGGTTTCCTGCTGTGTCTTGATAGTCAATGAAATTATGCTGATTTGCCTCAGAAAAAAATATTACCCAGCAACTGGGCAAAATACGTTCTCATGTCACTCACTTTTTATTTTCCAAAGACAGGGTGCTGTCCACCAGTGAGTAACACATCTATATTTATTTTCAGGACAAAATGGAGTGGACACCTGCTCCTAAAAGGAACATTAGAAAATCCCTTTTTATTATCCCAATCAGCTTCCTGATGCAGATTGCAAATGACATTACATGTATATGGCCAAACTCCTAGTGGTGGCAATAAATCAGCCCATTCCATGTTTTAGTTTCTTATTAACCTGCCATGCTGAGGTTAGGCTGATTCAGCAAGTTCTTTGTTTGCTTTT
>VYXD01011179.1:876124-898580 GCA_013397195.1 Hylia prasina | reverse complement strand
TTTTTTTTTTTTTTTTTTTTGGCAACAGTAACAGAGGAAATGAACTTTTCAGTAGTTTTCTCTTTAGCTTCTCAACAGGGAGATGCCATTCCCTGAAGAATGGACAGGACAGGGAAAGGCAAGAATTCAAAGTACAGGAGAGCTGTGGCACAAAGGGCTGATGTAAGCATACCTATGTATTAGGATAAAAACCATTTTCACTGAATATCTGAAGTGAGATTCATGCCACCGTGCCTCAGAGAAGCCTGAATTGTTGGGATTTAGACAGACCACACCAGAGGGAAAGTGCCTCCATGCCTTTGTTCTGGCTTTCAGACAGTAAGTGACTACCATTGCCAAGAGGCCAGAGAATTTTCAAGCCTCTATCCAAGATTTACTGCCAAAGAGATAAAAAGATGATGTCATCAGGATAACCCCCCAAGGAGGGTTCAGGACTGAAGTTTCTTTTTCATTTAGCCTTGTCATCTTCAATAAATTTTAGTTAAATCACTCCTTTGATTTAGTAAAATCAATTTACTTGTTGGCCACCATAGCTGCAATTACAACAAAGAGTGATGGTTTAGTATCTTCCCCCCAAATGCTCCACCAACACGTTTCACATGGTACACATAATTTTTTTGGACTGGAGGTGTAAAGCTGAAGCCACCAATTCCTGCAAAAGTGAACATCCAGAATTTTACCTATCAAAATGCATATTAAAAAATGCTTATTTTCTATGACTAACTATATATTAAAAGCTATGAGGTTTAAGACTCCAGGGCAGAAAAATAGAGTTGTTATAGGAACAAACAAACAAAAATAATTCAAACAACAAAAAATGCTAATGAAAGCACAATCTAGTCTTTAAAAGAATAGTGGAAATGTAAAACAGCTCTGTAAACTAGTTTGATTATCTGATGCCAGATATGATAATCCCTATATAGAACTGCATGTTGCATCTGCAGCTGGAGATAAAGCATGCACTAAAAACAGCAAGCCAAATGGAACCAAGGGATTGTTTACAGCACACAGAGCAGTATCACTGAAATACTGACATTGCATTTTAAAAATACCTCCTCTGACAGTGCTTCCAAAGATGTAAATAGAGGTTTAACTTGTCAGGCTGACAAAAAGAAAAGCTTGAAAAACGCAAGCCAGTGATGGACTGCAAAAAGAAATTAGCAAAAGCTAATATTAAACATGTAGAAATTAACATATATTCTTTGAAACTTGTTTGCTACAGGCCTACAATCCAGCTAGAATGTTAACTGGAACCTGTTAGCTTTTTTCCCCAAAAAACTTCATACCATTCATATGTTATTTTTATTTCTGTATTAATTTCTCATTATTTACACATGATTCTGACCCCATCATCATCAATGTCACTACTCAGACAAGGAATGCAACTTGTCTGAAATACTCTTTCTCAAGAAGACACTCATTACTGCAATAAAAATGATTGTCTTGGATTGCAGTGATTGTCACTAATTTTAGGAGGATTTGACCAATATATCTAAGACAGAATTAGTCTTTTCTCCACAAGAAGATTACAGTCATATTATCTATCCAAGACACCCTTTGTTTATCCCATAGCAACACTGCTCATTTGTGTCTGTACTGCCTTGTATACCAACAGCACAAGACCTGCTCTTCCATTCTGCTTCAGCAGCAGCAGTCAGGCCACTTATTTTCATAAAAGGATTCAGGTAAATTAATCTGAATTGGGAACACCCTTAGGGGGTTCAAGAGAAGCAGAGAAGGCTGAAAGCAACTCCTGGTCATGTAGTTCAGCTTTAAGGTTATTTACAGTGGTAAGAAACAAGTATGACAGAATCACAAGGTATTGTGAGTTGGAAGGGATCCACAAGGATCATCAAGTTCAGTTCCTAAGTGAATGGCCCATATGTGCACTGAACCCACCATTAATACTTTATTTTACCTGTACATCTGATTTTACACTCAGAAAATTTAAATTTTTATGCTACAGTAATGGCATTTACAGAGAGAGGCACTAGAAGCAGTTGGGCTTTCTACTGTCAGAAATATTTTGTTCTGGGGGCAAAGCCACATATTTTGGAAGAAAATATAACAGCAATATTTTTCTTCAATTTCCTCAATTTCCAAGCACAGATGAGTCTGTTGAAGAAAGTCTATAAAATGCTCTTTCTGCAGCCCCAGAAAGAAACTTCCGATTCAGCCAGCCACAGAACTTTTAAAGCAGGGGTTAGCAGGTTAGATCTTTACTATGTAATACTCTCATGACATATGTAAAAATCAGGATTACATGTGGAACAATATGTCTTGTCAGAGATGGAAAATCCTCTCAGCAGGATTTACATTGCTTTACTGAAGCAACATCAAACTACCCAAAACACAGAGCCAACAGCTGGCAGGGAGAAAAGGCAGAACTGACAGCTGGGTTTTCATCTGCACTTTCTGTTGACAAGACTTGCAAAAAAAGATCCATGTGCCTTTTCAATGTGTCAGCAGAGTTAATTAAAAAGGCAATTCAGCATGAAAGTGAGTGGCAGAAGCAGCCTCCCCAAAAAGTGGTGGTAATTTACCATGAGACTGCTTAAACTCACATGTTATTCGTGTGACAGCTGATAGATAATCTTCCTGTTCTTCAAAGTGATCTTTTGATTGCCAGCAGTACTATTGTATTTTGCTCATTTTGTTGTCCCCATCTGCATTATTCTTGGGTGCAACCATCTCTCTTTGAAAGGCAAGACTCTGAAATACCCTCTGTGATAGCTTTAGCTCTGTGGCACAGCTTGCCATTGGACAAAGCAGCTTGGGGTTTCTTTTCATTTGTGGAGGGAACTAACGCATTTCTCCTGAACTTTCTCCTCCACGCTGTTTGTTTCTCAAATCACTACTATGGCTCAAAACATCTGGGCAGCAGAAGCACCTTTACTGCTGCCAACACAGGTTTTGCAGGCCTTCAGCTCACGGGAATCCTTTTGTTTTTCATGGGGAAACCTGCCACAGCCAGCCAACTTCTCATGGGCAGAAGCACTCATCCAGCACGAGGCCGCGCACGTTTAGTGAGCTGCACTGCAGGGGGCAGCTGCTCTGGGGACTGACCCTCTGAGGTCCAGGCTGGCAGACACTCCTGCGGCCACTCCTTCACTGACTTCAATCACAACACATTGGTTTGTGGTTGGGCCTCCCTCTACCCACCCCGTCCTTCTCCTCATATCCACTAGAGGGATGCCTAAGAGCACAGGAACAAGGACACCTTTCCCCGGCCCCTAACCCCCTCCAATGCCACATGCTGCTGCCTTTGGTCACAGTGGTTAGGACCTTATTTTTTGAGTAGTTGCAACCACAACTCAGTGTTACTCATTGTAAACGCTAATTAGTTAGTGAGGTCAGAAATGAACTTATTGCTGAAGACTGTGTGACAATATGGCATTTTTCTATATATTCCAAATATTCAGGCAGCCTATTTGTGTGTCTGAAAGGGGCACAAGCACACATTTAAGAGGGGGGGAAAAAACAGTAAGAGACTCAAAGTAGTAGAAGATGGTGTCTAGGTGGAAGAAGTGGGAGAGGTTATGGAGGGATGCCAGAATTTTCTTAGCTACTTCCATGCAGGAGTAGCCTGCATGTTTCAACACCTACTGGAAATAATGGAAATATTCCTAATAACGACATGGGAACCTGCATGAAACTTCTGAAGCATTGGAGTCTTGTCTTTACAGAGTACAGGATGAGAACAGGAACAGTGAACTCCTTGGCATTTATGTCAGCATGCTCACAGCCAGCAAGGAATTGATAATTTAAAAGAATCTTACCATCTGTTGGAGAAAACTGTAGTTTGTTATTGAATGTGAAGCAAGAAAGAAACATTTCTGCATTGCAGATTCATATTTTGTTGAAACTGTGCAAAAGAATATATTAAGGCCAATATGGACTTAGCAGGATCTAGCCTTTGTTACAGGGAACTGTTTGTCCTTTAACTAAAAAACCAAAGGCTAATCTACATAGATTTCCCTATATGAATCCCACAGTTCTTCATCACATATAAAATAATGAGTATTTTATACTTTCTAGAAAATAGATGTCTTAAAATACTAAAAATAGTCAGAAAATCAGTTATTTAGGTTTAAATACAGCTCTCTTATTTCTACTCAAAAACACTTCAGACCATTAAATCATTAAATTACAGTAAGTTTTAAGTAACTATCAAGAACTGCAATAAGATGGGCAATCAGCCCTGTACATATTTTGTTCAAACACTGCAAAAATTGCTGCAAAGATCTTCCAAACTTCTCACAGATTCAACGATGCTAGGATGGGACTTGCTTTGGCTTGATTGCTGGGAGTGTTGTTTAAACACAATGCACTTGTATAGACACAAAAGTAACAGCAACTTCAAGAGAAGTTTCTAGGTGCATGGCCTGAGAGAATGAGCCAGAGTTTTTCTTAAAAAGTGACAGGCAAAAGCAAGAAAAGCAAACAGTGATGGAATTACAAGACAAAGCTTGTACAAGACAAAGCTAAATGAAGTGACATAACCAGAGGGTAGAAAGGAGGCTTTCCTACCTGTCAGGCACACCCACCTTGCTTTTCTGAAATGGCTTGATGCTATTTCCTTTTGCCTTGTGAAACAGAAAGACAGTGTTTTCTACTGGCAAATACTTTTTGTGAGTTAAAATGACAAGAAAATACCAGGATAATGTTCTCCATTCTCCTGAATGTACAATTCTAACTCATCTAGGAGATGCACAGTAGTGTTTAATTTGAAAACTGTTACCCAAAGACATAGTTATCTGTTGCAGTGTTCTGTCCATCTCAAAGATATTTGGCATGGGGGCAAAGCTTACCTTCTGATGCCAAAGGAGAGATGTGCCAGCTGCTGAGATTGGGTTTGAGTCCTAGGATGATCCCCCTGCTTACAATGTGTTTTCCTAAAGACTTTAACAAACAATGAGGTTATTTTAAGCTTGTCCTTCTTATATGTAACACGGATCTGTACCATAACCCCATTTTATTCCATCAAAAGACCTGTTAGAAATTGTATTTGTTTTGTTCAATCTTAACTGAAGTTCAAGCTTTGTACTTTTTAATGTGATTTATTCTACTGTTCCCTTCAGAAGTCCTTTCTCATATTATCTCTGTTGAGAGAAACCAGGTTTACTTTTCTACCCCTCAAAGGCACGGCCATTCACTCAGCTTCTTCAGGCTAGGGGAGAAATCCATGTTGTTCTCTTGCCATGGAAAATCATAGCTGTTCTTTGTTGTCCTTGAGCCATTCTCTGTGATGGAAATGACAAAGATTTGGTAAATTTGACTAGTGCCAGTATGAATCACCATATTGCTCAGTGAGACACTGTCACGATAGACAGTGAGGCATTAATGAGGCTTTTCACCTGACGTTCCTGTGCTGCTGAATAGTACTAAGCTTGTATCATAATTATATTATTGCTCAGGAAACTGAAATAAGAATGAACTAAATGACTTGGTAAGAGACACTAAGTAAATGGTAGATGGTTAGTATTATGTTTCTTTTTCCTACTCTGATGATTCTGAAAGATTTCCCTTGTGTATAATGTAAACAGTGAAGCAACATTACAGGACTTTGGGGGAAATCAGGATGCTAAAATCTCACTGCATATGGGACAGAATACAAGAAGTGTGTTCTCTTAGGGAGGATCAGTACATCCCCATTTGCTTCAGCCTTTTAAGGTGTTATTTCAGTGTTTGAAAGCTAAGCCATACCTCATGCTTTCTCAAAGGATACAGGTGTTCCTGTAGAGCAAAACGGCAACATTAACACTGCACACTGTTATCAGGTTCTTATATTAAAATCACCAAGAGTAATTTTAAATTGAGATAAAATCCAACAATGTAATAATCATGAGACTAATGGGATTTTTCATTATATTTGCATTCACAAAATAATCAGCAGTAAGCTCCAGGTATCATAACCATTTGAAAGGGCTACTTGTGCAGGCAAGGGTTTATAGAAAAAATACTTTCCCCTTTCTGTATAATCAAAATATATGGAATTAATTTCCAACAAAATTTCAATTAGATTGGGTAAACATGAGAAAAAGCAATTTCAAAGCTATAAAAAAAGTTCAAATTACCTTATCCTCAGCAAAATTATCCTAATTCCTGGTGATGGCTACAAATTGATTTTTATGTCAAAAATCATGAGCTGCTTTTACATCATTTTCCTGGAAGGAGCTTCTAATATATCAAATGACCTGGTAAAACAAGCACATATAGTGAAGGTTCAAAGGCAATACAACACTCTTTATGCTGCTTTTATGTGATCATTTTGTGTAACAAAAGAAATGCAACCTAGTAAATAACAAAGTGAGTTTTCTCTGTATTCTATTATTGAAGATCAATTTGAGCAACAAGAGCAAGGATGGAGAAAACAAGGAAAAAAGGGCAGGGGCAATAATATGATTTTACAGTTACTTAAACGAAGTTCTGTGCATCTTCAGGCCACTTTCTTTTTCCTTTTTTACTTTGAAAGATATCTACACTAAAGGAATGGAAGTAATGAAGGCATAAAGCCCTAGGCCTTTTACTTTTATTGAAAATTACATGCTCGTATTTGAGACACCCTGCCAGTCCAGCTGGTAACACCTGAGGCTGTGTGGAACTACCGGACCTTTGCTGAAAAAGTAATTAAGCCCACCCCCAAAGAGATTATTTCTTTTCTGGGAAGATAAAGCATGTGCCTCTGTTTCTAGCTTTCAAACCCCAGGCAGTAAACAACCATTTAAAAAAACCACTCTGTTTTGCTGCTGCAGTGACAGCACTGGGAACACAAGTTTTAACAGGTATTTCTTGAGGGTTTCTAATGACACAGCTGGTGATGTTGATAACATTTCAATTAAAATGTTGAAAGAACATTTAAATTAAAAAAAATAATTAATTAGAAACTTGGTAATAAAAACCAAAAATGCTTAATAATTTCTATGTGCACTTCTTTTTAAAAAATAACATTAAAGAAGGATAGAATCTATCTTCCCCAACCATTTCTGTACCTCTTTGTAACAGTCTTGCTAATGAGGTGACATGCACAGCATGTTCCAGAAAGAAAAAAGTCTGTCTGCTGAAACTTCCCAGATAGTATTAACTGCTCTGTTTTGCAATGCAGATCACATTGCCTGGGTGGTGAGGTAAGATTTTTGTTGGAAGAATTTTCATACTGATTGAATACTCTATTTGTACTGCAAGGTTCTATATGAAAACACCTTGCTCTACTTACTGCTGCATATTTACAATCTATACGTGGTCTTTGCAGCTGGTAACCACAGCTAGACAACTCTGTGGTTAGGGAATAAATGTCCCCTTTATAAACTATCTCAGCAGTGATACATTTAAATCTAAATTCATACATGGGAAGTCCTACAGGATCTCGAGGAAACTGCCTTAGGGCTACAGGCCATAACAAAATAACCACAGCAGAAAACAGTTATGGTATTACTTAAGTGTTTATAAATAATAATTTATGCCTCTTAGTGTTTATAGTTATAGTTCCAGACTTACAAGTAGAATGGGCACACTTGAAAGCTGTATCCAGGAGTGTGTTCTGATATGTATGGGTCCCTTTGCTGTCAAAATACACAGCTGAAATTCTGGCAACTCACAGGAGAAGGACGTAGGTTCCTCCTGTTGATCTTCTTGAGATTCCTCTCAGCACATTTCTCCAGCCTGACCAGATCTCTCTGAACAGCGACAGAACCATGGGTTACTTCGGCCACTCCTTCCAGATTCGTATCAGCTGCAGACTTGTGTAGGGTGCACTGGCTCATACAGGTTGTTAGTGAATGTGTTAATCACTGCAGTGTGAAACCCTAAGGAGCTCTACTGTTTTGGCTCCAGCTGGATCATTGGCACTAATCACAACCTTCCAGATTTCCTCATGTCACTCACAACTCACCTCACTGTGCCCTTAACAAACCCAGACTTTGTCAGTTTGTCTGTGGAATGCTATCAGAGAAAATGTCAAAAGCCCTACTATAATTGAGACAAACATCTAGTGCTCTACCCTCACCCACCAGGCTACTTGCAGAAGACTATCAGGTTCATAAAGGCTGGTTTCCTGATTGCAAATCAATGCTAGCTACTCCCAACCACCTTCTTGTCTTTAACATATGTTAAAGGACTATTTTCTCCATCAGCTTCCCAGCTTCCAATGTAAACTACAATGAAGTAGAAAGAGTACATTTAAAAGAATATTTTAAAGAATATATATTTTTTAAGAATATATTGTATTTTAAGAATATACTTTTAAAGAATATATTATAAATTTAAGACTATCTTACACCTCTTAAAAAGAGATCTGTTGTATCAGACAGAAGGTCAAGCTAACCAAAGAACCCATCTCTGAAAGTGTCAGCAGGAACAGGAAAAGGTACAAAAACTGGTCAAAGGCATAGTAAGGCTTCTCCAGAATCATCTTCCAGCCTTCAAAAGTTTGCACTTCAGGATCATCCTGTGCCAGAAATGGTGTTTCTGGTAATCCCTCATAGATTTTTCTTCCACTAATGTGTCTGATCAATTTTAAGCCCACATCTACTGCATATGCATAAAGAACCACCATCTATAACCAAAATAAATTAACTTATTTCTATCTCATTAAAAATGTCTCTCTGTTGCAAAATTAACCTGAGCCTTATCCATTGTAATGTGTAGAAGCTGTGTGGGTAGTGAGCTATCACCTGCACCTGGCAGCATCTACAAATCAGATACTGCCAGAAAACTGTCAGCTGACAGCACATTTTGGAATGCAGAGGTTGAAGCAGTACAAAAACCTGAAACCTGAATGGCATGACATTATTGTATGACTTGTCACACTGGCACTCTGAATTGGAAACTCCAGGTATTGCTTTGTCTGGATCCTATTTGCTACTCAATTCCTACTGAAGTGCTTTTTTCTTCCTTGCTGCCTCTGGCACATTCTGTGGACTCTTGACTTCCCTCCATTATTTCTCAATGAGATTTCCTTTTTGAAATCTCAGTGTGATTCTGTCAAATCCAAAAGTCAACTACCGAAAAAGAGGAACTATCTCCATCTAGTTCAATAAACTAATAAAAATTCAGGATGCGTGTGTCTGCTCCAGCCAGCACTGAGAAATGCTTCGACTCAAAATAAATATGAAAAACTCACAGTACAATTCCCAAAGCTGGTTTATTTTTATTTCTCATTAAAACATATATTTTCTAACAATTTAAAAAGTGCTGCAAGCCACTTGAACAGATTGTAAATTACTGACAAATGCAAAACACGAGTGAGCCTAACCTGCATATGCCTCCCTCAGTAAAGTACTCTGTGCTCCTTTTAGAGAGGTTCTTCTCCAGAAAATTTCACTGTGGAAGGAAGACCTTTATCAAAGAACAACAAACACTCTATATTGCTAAACATTTACATATATACATAAACAACTGTACCCATTTTAGAAGTATTGTCCATAAAGGCAATTCTCTATTCTTCAAAAAATTTTGATTTGCTTTTAAAATTTCCTTTATTTTTTACTTTGTAGATTGGGGAATTCAGGAATTGTGTATCTGTAAATCGATCCCCTCGCCTTAATTTGCTGTAAAGGAAAGAAATAAAAGACATCAGGTATGAATATCATCAAGCACCTATGCAACTATAGTAATGTAATCATAATAATTCAAATGGTAAATAGCATTAATGAAAGCTTGATACAGTAAAGAAATTAAATTTGTGGAAAATAAGTATGTCTGAAAAGACAAGACACAGATAACTACTGCTTTCCAAAATAATGCTAGAAATATTAGTCTTTTTATGTGACCTCTATCTATCATATTAGGATGTGATATTCCTATAAAAGAAAGTCTAGTGTAAATCTAACTAAAATATAAATAGGAGACAATGGTCTAAAATCTTGACTGACATCAACATTTTTTTTCTGTTGTTAGTTACTGTTTCTCAGAAATACAGAACCATATCATTTTGGGGTAGAAGACTGGCAATGTGGCAATATATAATACTACAGCATTTCAGCATATAAGTCAATTAGTAAAATTAAACTGTGACTCCAATCCCTTTCCAATTTTTTTACAAGTTATCTGGCATAAATATTTCTGAATTGCCAGTGGTAAAGTGAAGACTTCCTACATTACTTTTAGCTCCTACCTTTCCTCAGTCTCACTGCTTCAACTGTTAGCTTACTCACAGAAGTAAAAACTATTTTGAGGTTATATGAGAATAGTGCTCTAATATTTTTTTCAGTTTGTGCATTTATCTTCTTCTCCTGTCACAGTATTGCCAGAAAAAAAGGCTTTTTATACTTTTGTTATAACGTAAGTTGCTATAATTCTTTCATTCTCAAACCTGTTCCAGGGAAACCTTTCTACTGTCTTTACTTCATGAATACACACCCTACTAAAACACATTGATCTCAGTGGAACTGTTCCTTAAATTAGTATTACACTTTTAAAAAACCCAAACCAAACAAAAAACCTCAACAACTTTCTGGCAAGAACTCGCAAAATATTTAATGAACATAAAGGTCTGCTTATATTTAGATCTATTAGTGTAAGAGCAAATATATTAGTTTTCTTATTGGAAGTTTGGGTTTCAAATCCTCTTTTAAATTTTAGAAGTTATTTCAGAATTTATGTCTTGTCTTTTAACAACCTATAAAAATCCTGTGGCACTAAACTTGCTAAGAATACTAAGAGGCAAATTACTTATAAAATAATATATCCAATATAACTAACTATCAAATTAATGTATCTTAAATGATTTCTTATATTACACACAGCTAGTTAAAGCAAAACTACTGAATTATATAATATTAGTACATAAATTTCCTTTCCATAAACCAAGATTACAAGGACATTATAATGGTATAATTTATCTTTAAGTAAAACATTCATAATTATTAATCTCTAAAGGAGTTTATATCATGATAAACATTAAGATTCACTATTATTCTCAATTAGTCCAAACTGTATTTTAGAATTTAAATACTATTTTTGTCTTACTTTGGCACTTGGAAATTCTGCCACACTAACTGGAGAAGCTTTATATCGACACTGAAGTATCTTTGCAAAAGAGATTTGTGATAGCTCAACTGTTATTTGGGGGTTTAATAACCAATCGTTCCTGGGGGTAGTTATGTACACAAAGACAAGAACAAAAGCCCCAGTTTATGTGTACCTACCTGTGTAGATTGGGCTCCCTGTAGCAAACAGTGGGTCTGCTTCGCCTCCGTGGTGCTGCTGAGCCTTCTGAAGTTTGGGGAGATTTAGGTACAGAAGTCTGAAATTGTATACTAGTATTTGTCAGATCTTGGAAAACTTTTCTCCCTGTAAATACAGTAGTTTATATGTTTCATTTTAAGTATTTCCTGAATCATTATGTAAACTTCAATTAATAATTCTTTTTAATATGTCTTTCTTAATTCAGGTACATTGGTTACTGCTCCTACACTAAAGATACTCAACACAAAATGGGATAAATGATCAAAGAAAATGCTACTAGAGCAGCTTTCATCCTGTACAAACTTGGAGCTGTTTGAGGTCTGCCTCAGCTCATGGGACATTTCAGAGAGCCCCATGTGCATTTCAGAGCAGCCCCGTGACTGTCCAGGACTCCCTTATTGCATTTACAAAAGTAACGCTGCACACAGCCCCTGGCCTTGAACACAGGGGGCGGGCACAGGAGTATAATCTGAGAGTCCAGCTGTGAAAGAGTTTTTTAGTTCTGCATTTTCCAGCTTTATGCCTTCTTTTTGGGCCTATGTGTAAAAAATGAGCATAGCAATCTTTCAATTTGAGATTTGGATTTGGATGTAGGATGAAAACTTAACTGTCTTTTGAACTATGCTTAAACAGATGAAGATCAAACAACTACCTTGCTTTTTATGCCAGCAGTGTTTGATACTGCTGATCACAAGGGCTTACTAACCTACCATTAAAGTTATTAAAAGTATGGGATCCTTTTTCCACCTTCCAAAGAGGGAACTGAAGATGAGAAGATGCAACTGCAAATCACCAAGAGTGATACCTCACACAATGCTCTCATTCTGCCACTGTGCTCATGTAAAACAGAAGATTTTTTGGCCATTGTGTTCTAGCATTCAAAAGAAGCCAAGGCAGTATTAGCTTAGTAGTTTGGGATTCAAATTATTAATTTGAGCTAGGACACTGTCTAGGTGTTGGGGCTTTCTCAGACTATGAAATAAACAGGAACTTGTGGAGAACAAGTATGTTTACAAATGCTATGAAATTTCAAAGCCATGTTCTGAAGTGTATTTAAACTCTTGTACAGAAGTGTTAGTTATATTCCATTAATGCTATTACATTGCATTATAATGATTGCATTTATTATAGAAGAATTTAAACCTATCTTCCAGACTACACTAAGGTTTTATTATGTTCTTAATTTATCTTACTCTAAAAAAGATTGTCACATCAAAGTTGGCACATGGGCAAGTTACAGAAAAACGTACTCAACATACTTCTTTTAGATATCAGAATTCCTGTTGAGTTGAATTGTTTTTAAAGAAACAAAAATGAAATCTTTAGGTCCAGCTATATTTTCTGTTTAAGAAGGGAACAGTGTAGTCCTGTCTTATTTCCCATGGATAAAAAAGCTCAAGCTATTTTACCTTTCAATCCCCAACTTTTTGAATGTAATGGAATTCTTCAAAAAAAGAATACATGCTTTAACTAGAATTGCCTCTCAAGAATGTGGACTACTTACATCTGCCCTAAGTATCATTTTGGGATATGTTGAAAAATAACAAGGATATTAGTCACCACACTTTAAAAAGATATTGCAACTGATACATGATACAGAAGATTTTGGTGATTTTTATTCTTACCTTTTTCCACTCCTGTTTTATCTGCTCTAAACAAGCAATGAGAGGATAGAATTAAGAGCAGACATGTTACCACTATTTCAGCAGTACCTAATTCAAAATGCCTTGCTTTTTCTAGCCCACACACTTACCATGACAAGGTGTCAGAGTATTTTTGTTACTCTGTTTAGAAATATGATCCATATTTTGTTCTGCTTTCTCAGCATCTGGTGTTTCATTACGATCATTTTGCCCATGGATTTCAGAGCTTTTCAGTGTAGAGAAGTTGATGGAAGCATTGTGGTTATCAAGAGCTGGGAGCTCCACATTGGAAAGACCTTCCTGGGAAAAGCTATCTGCCTTAAATGGCATATTCTTACAGCATTCAGCTTCACTCACAGGCTTCAACTTACTCGCAAAGAAATTCATTTCATGAGGGATTTCCTGGTCATCCAGAATATTCTGACCTGCCTGATCAAAACGCCTGAAATAACCTTCTTCTCGTCTGGTCTCAGTAACATCAGAACTAAATCTCCATTTCTGCTTTACATGCTTATCAGGAAAATTACTTATGTGGGAGGTTTTATTTGCCACTGCTGAGGAATCCACCTTCTTTAACCTGTTAGCATCATCATCAACCCGTTCTTTAGTTTGTGGAGTATTCACAGCTACACCATTCTGAGTAACTAAAGCTATTTGCATTTGCTGAGTTACAGTTACTTTCCTTCCAGCCTCTGCAAGCAATGAATCCTTATTTTTTAATTCTTCATTTTTACAAACTGAGAACCGTGTGAGATTTTCCTTTGGTATTACACATGCTTTCCGGCCGGCCTTTGCCAATGTACGCTTCAATCTGCCTGGCGAAAAATGGCTGCTCTTTTGGTCTGTTTCCTGACTAACTTTATGTGGAATGTCATTTTCAGTTTCTCTACCTTGTTTGTAACTACTTTTTTTGGGTTTTTTCTCTATAATATTCTTCTGGTCTTGTTTTGTCTTGCTGCTGTCACATTGGTTTATCTCTGTTTGAGATTTTTTTGAAATATATTCTCCATATTGGCTGTTTTCCTCTCTACAGGATTTTGCTGTGTTTGCTTTGGAAAGGTTTTGAGAAGTTTTCCTCTTTATTGTTGGTTTGTTATCTTTCTTATTTGTATTCAGAAAACCCTCCTGTAAAGGCAATACATCAGAAACATTATCTTGAAACGGTACATGTTCAGCACAATAAACTTCTGGTGGGATCTTGTTAACAGATGAGCTTGAGTCTGGTTTTTGCATTCTGCTTTCCACTTCTCCAAACATTTCTAAGAAAGTTCCTTTATTTGTCTCTTGTTTTCTTGGACTCATTACATTAACCTGGTATGTCCTCCTGGCATCCTTGTTTTTACTTGTTCTACTCTGTTGCTCTACAGCATTTCCTGTAGGTAGCTGTTCTGTCTGACTTTGGAATAGCTGAGTTTGTGAATCAGTAGTTTCTGAAGTTTCACTGCTGTCAGCCCCAGAGTGCCTTTCTTCTGCTTGCAAATTTGAATGGACTTCAGTCTTGCTTTTAATTTTTTCTTTATCCTTCTTTTCTTTATCCTTAGAATATTTTACTTTTCTGAAATTTGGTAATATTTTGTCAGAATTGCCATTATTAATTTTATTTTGGTGTAATTTATAATTGCCTTTTGCTGTAACTGTGACTAGTTCACTTGCATCACTGGCAGTCAATTCCATATCAGCATCATAAACAGTTTCTTCAGGCTTCATCTTGTCAGTAAAAAACAGCTTGTTAAAATCTGTCTTACTTTCACTGTTCAATTTAAGAGGCGAAGGAATAATGCAAGACAAGTCACTTGAACCTTCCTGCAAATTCCTGTCATTGGCGTTGCTGCTACTGTTGATATCATGATGGGGCAGATTCAATGACCTACACTTTTTATCAAAATCCTTTATATTAGGTTGAGTTTTTGGCTTACAAATTACTGCTTTTTTCTTTCTTTCAGTCACATTTTCATAGGATGGTAATGAACTACCATGATATTGTTCTGTAGGCTCCTCAGACCGTTCTAAGGATTGCGTATTTTTTCCCTGAGTCAGGAAGGCACTATTGCAACTTAGTTCTGCACACCGTTGATTTTCTGCAAAGAGAAAAAATGTCAGCAGCTTGGGGAAAAGAAGAAGAGAGTGCAGTTATCTGCCTAAAACTACTGAAGGCTGAACCAGAAGTATGGAAAATTGCACTTTTTTTTTTTAACTGAATACACACATTCTGTGGTTGGTCCTTAAAATTTTTGTAAGCTGAAGCTAATTTCATAATTTACTGAAGTTGGACTTTTGAAATTGGACATAAACAAAACTATTTTTCCATACCTCCTTCAGCTATTATTTGGTTATCTTAGCTCTGTAATTTCAATGAATATTATTCTGTAAGTGATTGTCAGGACACCTATACTTATGGATGAACATTTATTTTTTTACTGGCTTATTACAGTTTAGGAATCTTACTATACCTTCTGTATTGCACACTGAGTAATCAATTATTAAATACTAATTCTCAGAAAGCTTGAACAATAAATCACACAGAAACACATCATACCTTTCAAAAACCTATTCTTGTCAACCATTGGTTCTGTTTCAATTAACTTCTCATTATTTGTACCAGAAGGCCAGAGTGATGCAAACTTGACTTGTTCTGAATGAATTTCCTCTGTCACATTAGTGGTACACTCATAAGAATTTGATGCTCTGTACAGAGAAGGGCTACCTTGCTGCTTTGCATTAGCTGTTGCAATGAAAGGAAGCTTTGCTGGCAGTTCTAGAGATCTGAAAAGAGAAAATTCTACTGTGAAGATTTTTATTACATTTTCCACCATGACATTCAATTGCTTAAAATGTTATTATAACAACATTCTATTAATAATGTATAATAGCAGAACACAAGTACTCAAGTATGATATTGGGTTCTGTCTTGGGGCAAATGTATTTTTGATGATAGAGAATCCTGCTTTGGCCTGGTGAGATCACATGAAACAAGCAGCGAGTTACTCAAACACAAGTTTTGTCTACCACTCTCTCTCTAAATTCCGAGCTGCAAACAGGTAGTTTCTGGATTAAACAGGAAATGGTTTTGTTTTCTCATTACCTCAAAACCCCCTAGGACAATGTACAAAGATTAGCAGTAAGAGAAAGCCACAGACACCAACCACCTTCGGCGTTTAACAAACCACCCACCGAGCTGCCCGACGGGCTCTCCTGAACTCGCCACCAGCAGGGCTGCTTGGGCCAGCTGACAGGGGAAAGGAACTCTGGAGATCCTTTCAAAAGAAGAACAGCAGGGAAACACAAATAGTTCAATATGCTCGTACATTTTAAGTATTAGAAATAGCCACTGTGAAAAAAAACCCACAAAAATTAAAGGGAAAAAAAATACATGCAGTGATGCAAGACACATGATATTCAAACACATGCAATAATTTTAAAGCAAAATATTCTGTTACAAAATTCATCAAAATACATAACCTACTTTTATCCCAAAGGAATGTACAGACTTTCTAAATGTAACTATAACTCATGCACACTACATTATACATACAGAAATACAGAGCAAAACTAAGCAAGTTGAGAACACAGTATTTTCCTTTTTTAAAAATTAACTGTATTTTTTCCATGACACAAGGACTAACATGGACTATGTTTTCTGGTTAAGTTTCCAGATGTAAGATATTTATTGCAGCACTTAGCAAGGAAGGCAGGTAGCTTGCTGACTACATAATGAAGTGCTGAGCTTTTTATTTTTTAACCATATGGTTCTTCTTTCAGGCTGATATGTAACTTTTAGATACTTTGAAAACCAGATTAAATCCTAAATTTTCAGTAGAGTAAAATTCAATCTATTTTACTATTCTGGTTTAATTCCAAGTTTTAAGGAATTGGGGTAAATGTTTTACAACAAATAGTATTTCAACATGGCACTCAATTTGATGCTTTGAAAATTTCACCCTGGAAGATGAGTTCAATAGGGTAAAGTTGAAAAAACATCTTACCTCAGAAGGACTGCTTATTTCTATTGCAGTTAAGAGGTTTTCACTCAAAAATGCATCTATTCCAATAAGAGTTTTATTCTGCATATAATAGAAAAAATATATTTTAAGTGGTTTCTGACATAAGAAGAGACAAGATATAAAAGGCGAATCTATGCTGCAATTTTTTTAGACTTAATTGAGCACAAACTCATCTCAATACCTATAAATGTAATGGTAAACCTGGGACTAAAACAGCTATAGGTATACACACTGATAAGACAAAACAGTTCAAAAAAGCTACAAAAGAAAAAATAAATATTATGGTCTCAGGTCTCAGATAGAACTTCACAAATCTCAGATGTATTCTAAGCCAGCACTTTAAGAAGAAATATTAAGTTTCAAAAAAAGATAAAAGCTTAGTTTAGCTGCTCTAAGTTTAAACAATATTATTTGCAGCATACCAAACAAGTTAGTTTTTGACGAAGTGAGATATTATGAAGCTGGAGTTTTTCTACTTCCTTCTGAAGAAAAATCTTCTCATTCTTTAGCTTGCGAGAATTTTCTTTTTCAACACTCAAAGCCACAGCTAATGCTTTGTTATTTTGTTGTAAAGATACTTTAAACATAGATGAGTTATCTAAAGGAGACAAAATAATATTATTTTCAAGAGCTTCTGTTCCAGGCCCTCTCTGTGTGAACTATCACTATATGATGACATTTTTATCTGTAGATTCTGGTGCAACAGTAGCAAACCCTAACACTTTCCAATATAAAACTGTTTATGTGGCTGTCATTCTGATGACTACTCTGTCTGTTTTAAGTTTATTTCATGCATGGATTCTGCTCTAGTCTGGATTCTTAAAAAGAAGGTTATTTTAAGAAAACACTTAAAACTGGATAGTTTCACAGGCATAAAATGTTTGCAAATTAAAAAAAAAATTACAAATGAAAACATTCAAACATTCTCATAATAAATGTGAGTTTTGACAACATAAAGAAAAAAGCTTTATATTCAAAATATATATGCCCACTGTCCTAATGAAAACCTACCAATACCCATCTCTTACAGAATAGTTTTAACAGGCAGAATTTCAGCTAATCATGTTAAATACAATTACTATTCCTTTTGAAGCCAGACATTCTAAGTACAGTATACAGCTTCAGTTTTAACAGGACTTACTTAGTAATTTAGTTTTGATTTTAGAAGCTAAAGAAACATTCCATTTTGCAGCTTGTAATGATCCATCCCTCTTCTTCATCCATCCTTTAGCAGCATTTGAGGTGAACACAGATGACGATTTAGCAGTTGCACCTTTATCCATCCTCAAAATCAATCTGTCAATCTGTCCACCGTCAAGGGGAAGATCCAAATAAATAAATGATCTTTTTGACACTTTTCAAAATTCAGTTTATTATGTCTTAGGCGGATTTCTGTGTCTGCAGTTGAAAGAATTGCTTCAGCCTTTACCTTTGTTCAGTTAATTAAAACAGGTTAATGAATTAATCAATACAGTGAGACACTAACACAGAGAGGCAAAATACTTAACTAATAAACCAGGAAACCTGAAAAGATCATAGGGGTTTTTTTAGCTTGTCTATCCCTCACGTTAAGTGACGTTGAGGGGAAAACCCCAAGGCCCTACCACTTCACAATACGACCAGAACCAGCTTGTGCTTTGTCAGGCCAGATGTAAAACTGACGCATTTAAATGAACCGCATTACAAACGGCGCGAAGTTAACCCGAAAGAGGGAGGAGAGGGAGGAGAGGCAGAGAGCGGCCGGCGGCGCCCGGGCGAGGCCCCGCCCGCCCTCAGAGCCCTCAGAGCCAACGGCCGCGCGCGCGCAGAGGCCGAGGCGAGGCGGGGCCGTTGGGGCGGGGCCGTTGGGAGCGCAGAGCGTGCAGCATCTCCCGGGCTGAAATGGTTCACCTGGGCTCCTACGTTCGGTCAGGGGCGTTCCCGACGTGCGATATGCGGTGGTCATTAACCGCTGATCCACGCTTCCCCCTCTTTAGTGACAGCTCTGCGTGTTTTAAAAAGGAGTGGGGTGTTCGTAACTTCTCAGCTACGTATCTTTGAAAACGCTTTGCAGTACCATTAATAACATACTTTTTTTAAAATAGATATTAAGGATATAAACGCTTAGCAACAATTTTAGTGCACTGTGAGGAAGGGAGTAGAAAACTCCAGATACTTCACTTAGCTGTCAGAGATTTTTAGGAAGAGTTTGAGGTGCTTGGCTTTCAGTTCGAAGAGTTCCTTTAGGTTTAAGGGAGAAAAACATGTAATTCCTTCTCAATGGCAAGTTAAATTTCTTTCTGGCTGGTTTTGAGCTATTAGTATCTATACACGGAATAACCATGTATAGACATGCGTCAGGGCAGTTAGGAAGGCAACAGTGATGAATTCACAGCCTAGTAAATTACATGCTGCCTGCATACCTACAGACTTGGAAGGGCAACAAGCCTCTGACAACAGAATTCGAGCAAGCCCAGTTTTAATGCAGTTCAGGTAATATTAGGACTGTGAATTGCATGGCAATACTTCAGCCTAATTAAATGCTATTCCCCAAAATCTCTTCTAAATCCAAAAAACCTTTAACACTGTTCACATACATTCTTTTTTACTGGCTAAGTGTACCCAGTTCTGCCAATAGGTGGACTTTAATTGCTAAATTTGATCCAGGAATTGGTAATTTTAGAGTAGGCAGAATTAATGTTTTATTTGAAGACTTACAGAGATGCAGAAGGTTGTGATAAAAAAGCATCAGTTTCTGTAATGCAGTAAATGTTGAAAAAACCTTACCTTGCTGTGGGCCAAAATTACAATATTCTATAAAGTAAGTCAAAGGAATCACACATTAAATATGAGCAGCATTATGTGAACATGGATCTTCATGAACTTACTGTCTTCATAATCTGGAGAGTCCCTTGCTTCTACTTTTTCCAGTGAAAGATGTATGACAGAGTGTCTCAGTGTGGCCCTGAAGCTGCAAAACCCTATGCTTCTATGCAAAACCCTTAAAATACAGCTTTGATCCAGAACACATCATATACCTTTGGTACATTTTCCCTTACAAGGAAACTTGGAAGTGATTGTAGCCACTATAAAACTCTGGCCAAATAAAAGAGCAAATAACCTCACATAACTTTAAAAACAGAAAACCAATCAAATAAAACTTACCTCCTTCTCCTTTCTACAAGGCAGTGTTTTCTTTCCTGATCCAACAATGTGTTTTCATTTCCTCCAATTCCACATTGGTCTCAAGTCTTGAAGAGGCAATCACCAATTTGCTTTCATTTAGTGTTTATGTCACTACTGTGGGCAATAAATTTAAAATAAAATGTGAAGTATTGCATTTCCACCCATGGTCATACTTTCCTTTACACTTCACTGAGGAACTCCCACGCTGGAACACTTCACATGTAAAAATCTCCAGTTAATTGCCAGCTACTCAAAGTAGGGAAGAAATTAAAGCACTGCCAAGTTTCACAGCCTATATATCTTATTAAGAGCAGAATTACATGTTTCAGTCACTTGGGATCCTATGACTGGTCGGTCTTTAAACTGAATAGAAATGACAGGTAGTGAGGGAAAAACACAGAGACTCTTGTGAAAGGTGTAATCATGTGAGAACTGAATTTGTACCTTACTAGATACCTACATATTCATGTCTGAGAAGAATCTTGGTTGAGGAATTAATCCTGTAGTGCCTAATACAGTGTGAGCTATGACTAAAGCACCTCTGGTGGGTATAGTTTCTCTCTTTCTGGATCTTCTGTTGTCCAACAAGACCTGAGCTCATGATACAACTTTTCCTGAAATTATAGTATTAAGTATTCCTATAATCACACCCCTTCTTGCACAAGATTAATGAAAAATCCATTTCTTAATGCCTCTTCCTCTCCATCAAATTTGACTGAAATTAGTGAAGCGAAACACAGTTACACAGAGGATGAGTGTGTAAGCCTGGCTTCTGTGGGAAACTAGTAAACACCAAAACAAAACTATTCCTGTGTTCATTTCCCAAAACACACAGCTCAAAAGGCACTTTGCTTGTGGGGCTGTTTATGCTGCACACTTCTATGCCAAGTATGTGCTGTACTAAGCCTGAACTGTAATGATAATTCACATGGTTAAATCTGAGGTCCAAAACCTACTGCATTGTTTGTTTATGTGTGTGTGTGTGTATTGACTGAAACTGTGTATATTGTCCTGGTCTCACAGTGCAGAAATACAGGAACATTGTTCAGACTTTTGAGACAAAACCAAGCCAGCTTAAAGGTGAAAAGAAGCATGGAAAGCTGCAGCTTCATTAAGTGAATGTTTTAGAGTGAGAAAGACCAAAGGCTGCACCCACACTATAACATCTGACAACAATGGCCACATTTAAGTTGCAATTGCTATGCATGAACTATTCCCAGTGAGTAAGAGAAAACATATCCTTACTAATACAGTTAAACTAGATATCATTATTCCACAAAAACAATCTGTTGTACTTATTTTTGCTTGTTTTGCAGTAAATCCAACATCCATGAATTACCAGCCTGTATTGCTTTCAGTGATATGTAACTTGTGTTAATTCATTGGGTATTAAGCATCAGATACCTGGCTTCTGGGTACACCCTTCATCAAGAACTGTCCAGGGAGCACAGGAAAGCCTTGGTGCTCAGCATGCCATTCCTTCTCTTTGCTGCAACTGGAGCATGACTAGATGCCAAGAAAACTGAAACGTGTTTATTTTATGGCTTTACTAAATGGCCTGAACTGCCATTTGAATGCAAATCTGCATTAAGATAAAAAGAAGTGAGTTGTAAGTAATAAGTGATCACTCAGAGTTACACAATTTCAAAGAGAATTTGTTATCCCTGTACTAGGACCAGATGATGATTTATATGATTTATTTGGCTCTTTCCTCTAATGTTTTTCACTTTACTGAAGGGAAGTCTGAATTGAGTTTATGGTCCTAAATATTAGCTGAAAACACAGTAGCCTATGAATATTTAGGTATTCTCAAATATAAAAATGCAGTAACAGACCAGAATAAAGCAAGTAACAGTTGGAGCTGTAGCTGCTCTGTGTTACCTATCATTTGGTCTGACCCTTTAGTAAGTGAGCCCGTAGCTGAAGTTTTAAATGCCTTCAATTGGTGACAAAACACTTCCAAAAGGAAATGATGAGTAAAAAATTAAGATGATACAAGATGAAAATCAATAAGAATTGCAGATATATCTGAGTGAACTATTTAAACACAATATAGGCACATTTCTTATATGTGCAATGTACAGTTAAGTAAGAGGATTTTTACTGGACTTCAGGTAGCAATAAAAATACACTGTTAGCATTTGGGATTTAGTTATCTCATTATATAGTAAATATGATATATAAAACATTTTATATAATATATGGTATATTATATATTCTAAACATAACCAGCTCAGGAAGTCTGCAGTAATCCAGAGTTTGGTGGTGTTAACTTTTGCACACAACTCCTAGTTATCTGTCTGTTGTATCCACAAGGATAGTTTCTTACTCTATGTTATGGCAAAAACCCAAACTTCATAAACAAATAAAGGAGAATTAAGTGGGAACTAGACATAATGTGGGTTTTTTGTTGTTGTTTTTTGTTTGGTTGGTTGGTTGGTTTTGTTTTTGTTTTTTTTT
>VYXD01011179.1:788875-875152 GCA_013397195.1 Hylia prasina | reverse complement strand
ATGTTGCGGAGCGCGGCCCGGCCGTGCGGCGGCGACGCGCAGGTACCGGGGGCGGCCGCGCTCTGGGCGCTGCCCTCGGAGGGACGCTCGGCACTCAGCGCTCTTGGGCCGAGCAGCGCCCGGGGGATGGAAGGGGCGAGCGGGCGGCCCGGGAAGTTAAAACAGCCCTAATTCAAGATCGGTTTTTAAAGAAGCCGAGCTGTCATTGGTTCAAAAAGAGCCGCATTTTTACTGCTTTCAAAAGATTAAACTTTGTGTTTCCTAGCAAAGTAAAACGCCATAGTATTTTTTATACTAAAGGTGCAGCATATTTAGCTATTTGCATTACTAGGTCTCCAGAACTGTTTTCAAAGCGGTATCCTGCTACATGCAAGGGCTGAGCTATTGCATAGGTCTTGTATATGATAAGTCTGTAGCTGGCATTAGTTTGACTTCTGTTTGTACCTGGTTTAGGTTTGAATAGCTCGTAATGACCATCATCACTGGCAAATGCAATGGAAGAGGGCAAGGTTGAAGATGTGCAGGATATTCTACGGCTGAACGTGTGAGGCTGTTTATACACAGCCAGGCATGAGTCTCTGTGCCGCTTTAAGGATTCCATGCTGGCTTCCATGTTTAGTGGACGCTTTCCTCTGAAAGTGGATGAATCGGGTAAATACATTGAAGCTCTAAATACCACATTCTGATCACGGAGCTCTCTGTCAAATACACACTTTTATATATATTTTTGCGTTTTATAGTATATCTTTTCCCAGTCTGCTGAGCATCCATTGGCTTCTGATTCAGGTTGGAAAACAATTCTGCATGCATGACTTTATATGTCCAGGTAGTCCATCTGAATTCCACAAGTCTACTCGTGCTTGCAAACACACACGTTTGTACAGTGCCATGTCCCTGTCCAAACTGTGGCTTTGGAATGTTCTTCTTCAGTAAGAATACCAAAATAGATAAAATTGAAGTTGGCAGAGTATTTGGCATTTTTATCCTGGATCCTGTCTGTGAACCCTTGTAATCTCCAGAGGCATCTCATTCCCTCTGTTCATTACATAAAGAGATTTGGGTCTAATCTTTGTTTCAGAATACCTTATTACCCAGTAAAAATTGCATTTGTCGCCACCATGGCTTGATATAAAAGTTTGAATAAAACTATTCATGGGTCACATTTCACACTTGTTTGTGACTTAGAAATCCTGCCAAAGTAGGTCCAGTTAAAAGAGACGATGGATGAAGAATAGTAATTCCTTGTTGCATACATTAGACTGTTTAAAATACCCAAAATGTTTACCATAAGGACTTTGCATAACATTGCAGGACTTTGCTACCATCTTTCACAGCTTCAGTGTTGTACAGACCATATGGTTTGGTTGGTTTTCTTGGGCCCTTTAGGCAAAGGAGAGAAAAAGAAACAAAATACAGTACAACTTGAGGAACATTCAGGGAAGGTTTGACTAGATGTGTACTGGAACTGATGCTAATTTTAACTCTTTTAAATGGTCTAGAAGCAAAACTGAACACATCCCTGCAACAGTAGATAAAGATGCACCTGCAGTTACAATTAGAAATGTGTCTAGAATTAGATTTTAGCATTTTAAGTAGAGTGCAGCACAGCTGGGGTTATACGTTACTATGGTCCTATGCAGATTAGTGATTTCACTGAAATTCCAAAGAAATGTTTACTGCACTAAGAATTTTATCTTCAAGTGACAAGTATTCCAGGGAAACAAAATACCATTTTAAAAGAGTAAAGACAGTATACTTACTCCTCCTAAGTAAAACCAGCACAGAAGTTTTGTACAAAAGGTTGTACTTGATGATTTGGTGGAATGTGACAAGTTTGCCTTCATTTGCTGGAAACAGTATTTTAATGAAGTTTATGTTTTCAGGAGCATGTCTAATTGATCGAGATGGAAACCTGTTTAAGTATCTTTTGGATTATCTTCATGGAGAAGTTCGGATTCCTGGAGATGAACAAGTTCGAACTGCACTGCAGGAGGAAGCAGATTATTTTGGAATCCCTTATCCATACAGTCTGTCTGATCATTTGGCCAATGAAATGGAGACATACTCTTCAAGGTCCAGTATAGAGCTTAAAAAGGTCCTGACATTTCTTAACATTTTTGATGCTGAACTCTCTAACCCGTGCCATTCACTGGCACCAAACACTAAAGCTACAGAATGTCCAGGTTAGCACATCTTCGTGACCCCACTAAATCATGAGTAAATTCAGAGGTTTAGTTAAGAAATCCTAGAGTTGATAATGCAGTCAGTATAGCAAAGGACACCAGCTTCTACCATCATTGCAATACAGCAACAGTTTAAATGTGAGTGTTGTACATGCAAGTCTGCTGTAGAACTTGTGTAGTAGAAAGACATTTAGTTTCCTGTTTGGCTTCAAATTTTACTTGAAATTAGATTTGATCCCTTGAAGTTGTTTGGATTTGGTTTCTTTTTCAGTTTTACAAATTATTCCTAAAACTTGTAAGACAAAATGTACTCTGACATATTCTTTTAGAATGAGAAAGGAGGATAATTAGCGTATTAAAATCCTAAGGTTTTAGAGTATTGTAACAAATCTAATTCTAATTAACTGTTAGGAAATTAACTCATATTACCAGCTCTGGCTGTGTTATTCCTGACAGTCATCTGTGTCCTTTTAGCAAGTTATTTTTCTCTGTATTTCCCATTCTCCCTTACTCATTTCCTTTTGAGAAGTGTAAAACAATTCCAGGCCTTTCAGTTTCTCTGCATGTGAAGGAGTTGCCTTGCCTTTGACTACTTCTGTTGCCTTTCTGTGAACCTCTTAGTTTCACAACATTCTCTGGTAACATCAGATAAGAAATAACTGCAGACATTATTTATAAAAACTACATCCTTGATTTACTTAAAAGTGCTCACTGGTACAGTTAAGAAACCTTAAATATGAAAGCTTATTCAGGTGAAAATACTGCATTCCTATTAATATTCTATATATTCTGGTTTTTTCCCAGGCTTTGTTGGATTTCTGTGATTCTTACCATTTGGTTTGTACCAAGCCTACAGTTTGGGTCCTGCACTATCTCAACACTTCTGGAGCAAGCTGTGAAAGTAAAATTATTGGTGTGTATGCCACAAGAGCTGATGGGACTGATGCAATTAATAAGGCACTAGGAATGAAAATTCGTAGTAAAAGCATGTACAGGAGGTAAGCTGACTGTCAAACATGAAAGCACTCTGAAGTGAGAATAAATTCATATTATAATTATGCCTAAATATTATCATATGTAGCATAATGCAGCATTATTGTGCTATAAATCTGTGGAAGGAATCTTTCCAGCTCCCAAAGCAGCTGGATAATAGAATGGCCACATTAAACAAATAAACATGATAAAAACTAAGCTTGGAGGTTAAGAATTTGAGAGAGCACACACAAGGTGGTTAGCATGCAGTTGGTGTAAGTTCTTGTTCTGTTTGACTTACTATTTTTAAAATGTCTCAACAATTAAAAAATCACTTTCTAATATTTACACTAAGTAAAGTGAATAAATCCCCATACAGAAAAACCTCCAGAAATATTTGCAAAGTTGGTTGTGATTCATGCAATTCTTTTTTGCACTCTTCTAAGATTGCTGAACACTAAGAACCAAAGATGAAAGGAAATGGTTTTAATTCTATAACAAGCATGTACAGCTGTACTACACTATTAATATATTTACATGCCAGTAATTGGAAGTTATTGATAGACCTGTACTTACAACTGGAAGCAGTTGGTTTTTGTCACTCACAGTGCAGTGTCAGAAGTGTACTTCACTGTGCATCTTTTGATTAAGATAGAGCTCTTGATATTTCATCATCTTTATAATTAGGATGCATATCTTCCTAAATTTGGGCTGGGAACATTAATATTTATTCCAAGAGTATCTGGCAACATATCAGGTATTGGTTCTCCTACTTCTAGAAAAATAGGTTTTACATAATAAATTCTGTAAGTATTCTTCTATGAACATCTATTCTTTCATGAATATCCATTTTTAGCAATAGGCATTCACATGAGGATTAGAATCTCTTATTTGAATACAAACAAAATCAGAGTTCCATTTTCCTTTCTGCTTTATAAAACTTTTACTGCTAAGTCCTTATAGTTAGTATTTGTTATATTTCACCAATGGTCCATTTTTAAGGACTTAGCTAACTAATCACCTAACTGTTACCTTTAAAACTATGTCTATAGAGAAGCTGGAAATAACATCCAATACATCTGGAGCTATTACTCAGTAGCTGAGCTGAAAAAGATGATGGATGCTTTCGATGCCTGGGAAGGGAGAGGTAGAGTAATAATTTTTTATTTCAGTATTACTGCTTTGAAAAATAAAAATAAGAAAAATATTTGCCAACTAAGTGTAATAAAAACTCTGCATAAACTTTCATAACATTGTAAAATAGTAGTGGTTGTTTGGGGGGAAAAATGTTTTATGGGATGTTCCAGAGAAGGGACAGGAGTTGATATGAATGAAGCAGCATGCTGGCTGTCAGCAATGCTCATGTCAGCGGGTTGAGAGCTGAAATTCTGCATAATAAAATACATGTATTCATGTAGTTACTCAGGTGTAAACCTGCATGGCTGTGTTCTCTCAGCTCATCAGTACAATGCTGCTATGAAATGCAGGTGTCAGCTACTGGAGAGTGCCTCAGGAGCTGATTGAATGTTGGACTCTGGAAGAACGCCCTCTGAGAGGCAGTTTGCATCATATGCCTCCAGTTTATAAAAGGTATGCTGATTTGCATAGCTGGCCTACAATTAATTAACAAATACAGTGCCATCTTTTTTTTTTCTCCTCTCTATAATTTCAGGTTCCTTTAAATATCTATGCATGTTGAGATTCTTCTGTGTTTTCAATTTGCATTTTTATAAAACATCAGAGAGCGCTTAATTGCACAACTGAACTCACTAGAAACAAATTATGGATCTTTTTTAGACTGCTAAGATTTCTCTCAAGTTACAAGGATTAACTTGAAAAACTAGAGAGCAGTGTATTAGTTAAATGGACTGCTAAACCAGAAAGTGAAAACTTTAAAAGCTTAACTGATTTTCATGTCTGTGAGGTATCTTCTAAAAAGACAGATTTTCTAGGACTTTGTCTCTGCAGTTTTATGGCAATATTTTTGGTTACACCTCCATTCTCAACATATTACCTAAAAGCAGTCTTTTGCAGGTGCCACTGCAGAGTCACCTGAGCCAGCCTACAGCCACTTACTGCTACAGTTTTTCATGTTACTGTAATTTTAGAGAGGCAGAAGAGACTGATGGTTCTAGTCACAGAAAGGCAACCCTGATTGTAATGATGAACAGCTGGGAACCCTAATTTATGCTTGTTACAGTATCATTTAAACCTACTTGTGAAGTGCTGTTGCAGATGGCCTGTTTTGTAATACTGTTATAAAAATAACAATTTACATATACGGTTTATTTTTTAAATTGAAGTTCATTGTTTTACAGACGATTAATTGACTGTACTGAAGTGGAAGGCTGTTTACCATGTAAAGTGGGTCCCCAGCCAATTAGATTCTCAGGTCCCTCAACAAGTACCCACATAAAAGTCAAGAATTCATCTTCATTAAAGGTGGCTGCTTGCAATGCTTCACATTCTGCAGGAATTCTTAAACGACCCCACAGTGAAAGGCTGATGCTGCACAAAGCAGCTTCTGAAACCACATCTGCAACGTGCACATCAGTGCCCAGCAAGTCCCAGGCTCCCTGTGCAAGGCAGAGTGCTGGCAATGGGACACTGAGCCAAATGCCATCCCAGGCTGCAGGGAGTAAGAAGCCTGGGAACAAACGTGCTGTGAAGCTCAGAAGGACTCCACTTTTCCTTGTGACATCTCAGCCACCTTCTTCTGCATCCAATGAAATGAGAGAACAGGACAGTGCTGCTGTTGAAATTCCTACTACTGCTACAGTCCTAAACAAGAAAGAACCAGCTGTATTAGCAGAAAGTATTAAGCTTAAGAATGATAAAGTGGATGGATAATGTTTGGGTCAGCCTGCCAGACTGTACAGCTCTGAATTATATGGTTGAAGAAGAGGTCATTATCTCATGTGATCCTTTATTCAAAGATTAGGTAGAAAACTGTGATGGAAAAGATAATGAAAAGCACAGGAAGATATTGTTTTAAGTGAGCGTTGAAGTGTGTTTTCTGCTTTATTTCTAGACATTTCTTAGAGGTTGGGAAGGGAGGAAGAAAAATGGATTAAAAAATCGCTCAAGCACATGCAGTTTCAACATTCCAGTCAACTTTAACTACAGTGAACCTCAATTTGTACCTTTAAGGGGGGGGAGGGAATAGATAAAAATAAGTAGCTTTTATTAGATACAAGGTTGTCGTAAGTGTAAAACATATGCCTATGGGAAGTTGAATGCACTTACTGGAATTTCTGGTGAAGGTAAATGACCATTTCTGCTCTTACTCGCAGTGGTCACCTGTGCTTGTACACAGAGAGAAATACAGGAAGGGAAGAAGTGTTGTGTGAGTAACAAGGCTGCTCTCTCTGCAGAGACACACATTTACAGACACACATGTACCATGGTGTGCTCTGCCACTGGGGCCAGGCTGGTGCAGCTGTGGCATTTTGTGTCACACTGCTGGGGGATGGCTTTTCCGGGGCTGCAGGGTCTGAGTCACACCTTCCAGGTCCTTCTGCAGGTCCTTTCAGATCAGGAGGGCATGACTTGTGTGCAGCAAAGCACAGAAGTTGAGGTCGAAGTGCCGTGGTTTGAAGTCTCCCTCTTTCCCCCCTGCCCACATGCAGGCTGGAGGAGACATTCTTGTAGCAGGGAAAATGTTGAGTAATGATACTGAAACAAAGAGCTGCTGTATGTTTCTACCAGCAGAGGAAAGGCAAATTTGGATCACTGATTTTCAAGAGCCCTTTTAGTTGTTTAAATCAGTGAACAAAACCTGGCTTTGTTTTGTACCCTTGCTTAGCACTGGGGGCCGGGTTTTTTTGCTGTTTTTTACTGCTTTTGTTTTGCTGGTTTTGACTCTTTTTGCTTCTCCAGCACAGTAAATACAGCTGTCTCTGAACACTGAGAACATTGCCAAAAAGCAAGTTCTTAAAATTCCTGAGACTATTAGAATTACAGAAGGGTTCTTTAAATGTTTTATTTGCTAGATCATTTAAAGCCATCACATTTTCAGACTTTTCTCCCAACCATAAGGACTTGAAACATAATTTGGCACAAGTAAAACCCCTGAATTTTCATGTACTAACATGTTTTTAACGAGACATTTTGCCATGAATAGTAGTCACTATAAAGGTGTAGAACACTCTTAAGTTTCTGCTATTGGTGTGTATATGGAAGACCAGCTGACCTTTAGAGTATTTAAGCTAGTGTTTTTTCTTTAAAAATAAACCTGAAGATCAACAATCCCAAGGCTCTTCCTATCTCAACAAAAAAAAATTCACTGAACAAAGGACAAAGCAGAAACTATGGAAGGACACTAATGTAATGTACTCTAGTATTATTTTAACATGAGACTAAGTTTGTGAAATTTGTTTTTCATAATAATCTGACTGAAAAGCAGTTTTTGATACTCTTCTGAGTTCTACTTCACTATTTATTCAATGGCTAAGCACATTACCATACACCTTAAAATCTTTTTATAAAGTTTTCTAAAGCTGATTTCTTTCAACTTTTGAATTTAGAAAGCTTCTATAAACATGGAACCAGAGAATATAATTTAGTTGAGAAAAAACTCAAGAGAATACAAGAAAAAGCTTTGAGAATATTCCTACAGGACTTTGAGAGTTTTTACTACCTCAGTGTTTACTTAATTATTTTGGTAGCTCAGTATTTTTCAAGTAATATTTGTGTCATTTGCATTACAGCAGCATTAACGAGTCTTCACTTTGTCCTGGACATACTAGCTTGTGGTTAAAGGAATTAAAAACACCCCCCCTTGAATTTCAGCAGATAAAATAACAAAGTGGCAAAGAAGGTAAAGAAAGAAGGACTTGATTTTATTTAGTTATTTTCCATTGGATGGGGTGCAAACACTGCCTTTCTACTTATCTAAGTACGTACTTCCCGCATGTTTTTTGTATCATATAATCTTGTTCAGTTTCTGTTAACTGCTAAGAGTGATATTGAACTGTTTTAGGATAGATGGATAGCATTAACCTTGATGGTGACGTTTTTTAGATGCACTGTCAAGCGGTGTGACAATGGTTTACTTTGAATCTTTGTAAAATTATACATCATTATAGCAGAGATAATGTTAAAAAGCATGCAAAAAAACATGTTCAGCCAAGTTATTCCAATTCTAGAATCACTGGGTTTTCTTTAAAGGAAAGATTTTCAAGCACATTAAGTGTTGTGTTTTTTATCTTTTCTTCTTTCCCAAACATGGTTAACTAATAGACTAATAGAAGTTTTCCAAAGAGCTTGACTGCATTAAGTTACTTCTGATTTTTAGTTTTCCAGCTGTGTTTGCTGGGTTCTGCCCTTACTCTGGATTTAATCTTACACAAAAGATAGATTTAAAATACTGCTTTAAAATACTACCCTTTTAAGATGTGTTTCCACTTCTGGACAGCACAAAGTGCAGTGGGAATTCCATGTTTGTGTTTGAGTGAGGCCAAACAGCTGTATTTGCTTTGCTAATTTAGGGGACTTTTTATAAAAGAGGATGGCCTGGAATGGAAGCCTTGCCCTGCCATAAATTTCCTCACTGCCCCTCTACGAGTCCCTAAAAGGAGAAATGCATGTAGTTGTCCCTGTAATGAGAAGATAAAAACTGAGTTCTGTTGAAGATGGGCCCAAGAGCATTTGGCTACTTGTAACTACCATGAACAGTAAAACACTCCTAGAAACTGGCAGATATAATTCCAAGCATACATGAAAGATGAAAGCACACATGAAAGATGAAGATTCTGACACAGTTTCAGATCACAGCCACATAATGTGGTTAAAATGTGCATTGGAATAACCTGCCCAAACCAGCAGAGATATTATACACAAAACTTGGTGTGCTAAAACTGCAGCATGCCCACAACCAGTCTTCTCCTCAGCCTCACCAAACCCATGCAAAGCTCTTTAACAAAGATGTCTTAGCATCAGCAGAGAGAAGAGAAATGCCATCTCTCACCTGTTAGTCCTGGATCTGTCACATAGTGAGCCTCCAATACATCAAAGCTTCACTGGTACTGAAGAGCACAAGGTGGACCTGTTGTGCTGAGTTAAGTTACAGATTTTTTTTATTTATCTGCAGAAGGTTGCTTGTGTGAAACTGACTTATGGAATAAAGCAACTTTCAATAATGCAATAATCAAATGTAGAAGCTATAAGGAAAGAGTAACTGTCATTACAGGTAAGTTTGATGTTTTTAGGATTACAAGAAGAGAAATTTCACAACTTACATATGGATAATGTAAGAAATTCCTGTGTAATATCTGCATGGAATTTGTAATTGAATCACTTAGGAGTGAGGTTACAGTGAAACTGTAAGGCAGCAGATAAATTTTGAAAAGCCACATATCTGATGGGTATGCACAACAGAGATTCTGTAATTTCAGTTCCATCTACCCCAAAATATACAGCTTAAAAGTGTGATAGGTAATTAACTAGGATAATAGCAGTGCTTGCAATGCTAAGAAAGCCAGTGTCTACCTACATGCTTATTCTTCTTTCACCACTCTTCCAGATGATGATGAATTACTTGCCTTTTAAAATCAGGTTTTACCAATATCCACTTGTGGGACACTGTATACATATGTAAAGAAAAATAAAAATTAGGGAATGCACTTCACTCTTCCCTGGAGATTATTTTTCAAGGGCCCAAGAGGGGAGTAATCCAGTTCAGTACTAAGGAAGTGTGCAGTCAGTAAACAGAAATTGGTAAAATGCAATAGTGAACAATCACCTAGATGTAAACTTCTAAAGCTGCTCAAGTGTCCTTCTGCTCTTACTGACCTCGATGGGAGGCCAATCTTACTGACCTTTACACCTTTCTGATTCTCACACCTCTGGATTCTGACACCTTACTATGTTAAACATAACTTACTGTAAAATGTGTTCAGCATGGGGGTGACTCTCACGGCAAGGTTGATTGGTGTGCTGTGGCATTAGAATCAAGCTAGAAGCAAAAGCCTAGTCCAGTCCAAACTCAGCTGAAAGCCTCCCACTGATAGCAGTTTCACTACTAAATTGGAGTTGAGTATGAGCACAAGGTTAGGCACTGCAAAGCAGCAAACACCAGAGTATTTTAGAAAGATTTTAATTATTTGGAAGAAACAGGTTTTCTGAAATACAGACTCAGAACATAAAGACTAAGTAAGTCATTAGTCATAGCTCTTGTTATGGACAGATGGTTCCTACAGCAAAAATATAGAAAAATAATTTGAATTCAAGTCTAGAAGACCTGCAACTTTTCATATGCAAAAAATAAATCCAACTAGTCATAGAAAAGTGGCTGATAAGGATGGAGAACAGGGCTGTGCATCTGAATAGCCATTACTATATACATTCCAAACTTAAATGAGCATATTTCCTCAGCCTCATAAAAATAGTTTGTCCATGAAAAATACCAATATGTAATACATTTCATACAATTTATACTTGAATTTAAAGATCTCAGATTATGGAAGAGTAAGCTAAAATCAAATGAACTGCTCTTTCAACTCTTCTTGTATAGAACAATACTCTCTGTGTATACAGTGTTGCATGCATGTACGTGTATACACGCACAGAAAGAAAGAGGTGTATAGAGATTTGCTGAAAAATTCTACAAGATTATTTGATTTCTTCGCAGACCACAGCATACAGACTTCCTGGGATCCTTCTAACACAGGCTGTTCTATGAAATAATAATGTTGACTGGTATAACCACATATCTACAACAGGTTTTTGCTATTATGAATTTAATAATCAATTTATCTTTCCAATCTAGATTTAATTTTTCTAAGAAGTAAATGCTGCTTTGGTAAGATTCCATATAGTCATGAGAAAAGAAATGTGAACATATTGGGGAAAGCCTTTAAAGTATGATTTAATTTTGATAATTAGTAAGTAATAAAGATACCAACAAGTTTTAAGCAGCAAAAGATTTAAAAGACTATGTTCTGACTTATTTTCTTCACCAACAAGCTTTTCGAGCAACAAACTAAAATGAAGAGATTGAATTTCTCTGCCTGCCATCACTGTGACATTTCAAGCAACCAAAGTCACAGCTGGCACTGAAAGAACAGTGGCATCGGCAGAGACCTCCATCCTTGCAGGACATAAATTGCATTGTGACACCCTGCCAACGCTGCCCTGGAAAGGCCTGTGCTCTGCGGTGTCCGGCGTGTGATGCTTCCGTCGGGACTTCTCCGAATGCGTCGGATTCTCTGTGGTCCTTGCAGCTGTAGGTTGCTCTTGATTTTTCACAGCTCCTTTATTTTTAGATCGAAAGCTGTTATGCTGCTGTCTTCTGTGCTCAGACCTGGAACCACTCTTTGTATTCTGATCTGCCTCGTTACTGGCACCTTGTGACTTATGAGATCCATTCAGTCGCATGTTTTGGTGCTGTGGGTTGAATCTTCGTCTCTGGCTAGAAGGCCCATTCTACCCAGAAAGAAATGGGATAACTGTTAGGTTGTCTGAATCCTTCCAACAGGCCAAGAAACAGCAGTCAAAATTAACAGTGTTACTGTTAGGAGGGAACAGGAGAGGGAAAATGCTAAAAAGTTCTGATAGTTACCACAGTCTCTTTATTATAACTATACCCAGAACTGTAAGTACCATACTATATATGAGTAGTCTGGTATTATAGATGGCAGGTTCATCAATGATGCCAAATTAAAATCTGCCATGATTCAAGAGAATACAGAAAAAGGGATGAAATTCTAGACATCTCAACAGCAGTTGTTGAGGAAAGGGATCTGCAGGTTCTGGTCAATAGAAATTAAATATGAGTCAGCAGTGCCCTGGCAACCCAGGAGGGCCAGCCATGTCCTGGGGTGCATCAGGCACAGCATGGCCAGCTGGGCAAGGGAGGAGATTGTCCTGCTCTGCTCTGCACTGGGGCCACCTCACCTCGAGTGCTGGGGCAGCTTTGGGTGCCATGATATAGGAAAGACATTAAACTATTCGAGAGTGTCCAAAGGAAGGCCATGAAGATGATGAAGGGCCTTGAGGAGGAGCTGTGTAAGGAGTGGCTGAGGTCACTTGGTCTGTTCAGCCTGGAGGAGACTGAGGAGGAGACCTCAGTGCATCACAACTTCCCTGTGAGGGGAAGAGGAGGGGCAGGCACTGACCTTTCTGGTGACCAGTGACAGGACCAGAGGGGATGGCCTGAAGCTCTGTCATGGGAGGTTTAGGTTGGATATTAAGAGAAATGTTCTTCACCCAGAGGGTGGCTGGGCACTGGAACAGGCTCCCCAGGGAAGTGATCACTGCACCAACCCTGACAGAGCTCAAGAAGTGTTTGGACAATGCTCTCAGGCACATGGTGGGATTCTTGGGGTATCTTGTGCAGGGCCGGGAGTGGGACTCAGGATACACTGTGATTCTCTGAGCAGTTAAAAGTACTGAAGAACTTAATACTGACTGATTTTTTCCAAAATCATGAATATTGCTTTCCTAGTAAAGAGTTGTACAAGTACTACAATATGACTGCAGGAAGAACAGACAGTCACATGTAAACAGAAGTCAAGTGAAGAATCCTCATTGTGGAAGACGTCCATTGTGATATTTTGCTTTGAGTCTTAGTGGGAAGTGGCTGAATTACTCTTATTTGCATGCCTGACAGGACAGGTGATTCCATACATGCACAGACATTATGCACTGTCTTACATTTCCCTTCACGCATCTACTTGAGCCTAAAATCCCTACTGGGACAAACTTCAGACCAACTTTAGTGGCAGCTTTACCTAAGAACAATGGTATAGGGACATTCTAAGGTGCTATTACAACAAAATATAATTCATATATGTATTTTATATATAGATATAAATACAAAATAATGCTACTAATGTAGTACAATACTACAACCTGTATTACAGAGCTTCTGAAATAATGTGCTTTTAAACGTGTCAGGATTCTACTTTCAAAGTGTATCTAACGATTGTGCTTCAATAGCTGACCATTTATCAAGGACTAAATGTTTCTCCTCCATAGCAGTTAGCTATAATGGAGGGGTTTTCTTTTTCACTCTATTACTGCCACCAGACACTTCTAAACAGACAGCTGTCTTCACTCATATAGTATTTCTGGTATTTCTACTTTATATGTTCACAATGACTTGAAAATTAAGCTGGAAAATATATGCTTACTATCTTCAAAAACTACTACTTAAATACAGACAACGAATCAGTATTTGATTTTGTATTAACAACGTTCAATGCTACCTATTTTTCTGAAAGTTTTTGAAGTAATTTAGTTTAGTTCATGACTGACTGACATCTTACCTGCTTATTTGTTGGGACTCCTTGAGAAGAAGATTCTGTAGGATTGGAAGAAGAGTAACTTTGTACTTTACTGCTGGCTGTTTTATTATCAGAGTTCTTGGCATTACTAGAGGACTTGCGGTTGTGTGTATTTTGCTTGCCAGTTGTTGCATGTGAGGTCACTGAAGACAGCAATAAACTACATGGTGTTCTTGAGGAATAGTTGTTCTTTGGGTGAGAAACTGTTAAAAAAAAAGGGATTTTCAGTTCAATGATCAACATCTAAGCAGAAGGGTATATTCTTACCCTGCTTACAGTTAATTCTGGAAGCATTGTTTCAGTCTCACTTTAAATAATGAAGTAAGGTAACTCAAGCTAATTATTGAAGTAGCTTGATTAGAGTCAGGCCATAGTGTTCTACACCTGTAACTCTGCCTCACTGCAAAGCACTTCTGGAGATAAAAGAGCCAATGTGGTGGCACTGCACTAAAACTGGAAGGAGCCTGGCAGAAGGCCAGGCTTTTGGCATGCAAGAGAACTTATTCCTTTCTAAAGGAAATGGGTAAAAAAGGTTCTTCTGTATCCATGGGTATCTACAAAAACTGGAACTGAACGCAGTGCACTAATCCATTTCATGCAGAACACAACAGTCTGCACCATCAGGAACCACTACTGTCCATCTCAGTGTATTCCTACTCTCTACTTCTCAGTATTTTGAGATTGCCTAATTTAGTAAGCACTGTCATGTTTTGATATGAAATGCACCCAAAAAAATCCTTGATTCCTCTCTGCATTTCTTCAAGCTGCCTTTGCAAAATGGCCCCCAAGCAGTCTTGAAGAGGATTCTGAGGCTAATAATGAAGTTCTTGATCTTAATATGCTGTCCTGATTTTTCTGATTATGGAATTTTTATGTTTCTTTCTGGTACAGATGAGGAATTTAAGACTCACTCCAGAGAGACACCTGTTGTTTTTATCTAAGAGGTACTTCTATTTTTTCCATTCTAGTACAGAGAAAGAAGATGAGGAATCATTTTACTAAGTAAGCATCATCAGTTGGGTTTTTTGAGGATCTTATTCACTTACACCAACATCAGCTACTTCTCCCACTAGGTGTCCTCTTCAGAAAAACAATGCAATGATCTGCACAATGAATTGAATTTTCTCTTCTGAGTTCAGTGAAGCCAACCATCCCTGAATTCTATTAATTCTCTCTCATCTAAAACAGACTGCTGCACATGAAAGCCCATATAAAAACCCAGATACTTGTCATAAAAATGTATTTTTAACAAAAAAGATGTACAAGAAAAGGATATTGTTCTGATACATATCAATCCAATTATTTTTGTTTCCTCCTGTCCTTCATTTTGAGTATATGCTATGATGTCCTCATGCCAGAACATTCCTTCCTTTGCACAAGCTCTGTGGGTTTGGTTATTGCTTTTGTTAAAGCCCTTAAGAGTGGCTGTTCTTAGCTATAGGCCTTGTATAATCTCTTGTTTGAGGGGCATTTGCAGCTCCTAGCAGGGGATGGGCCTCACTGAGAGATGATGCTAAGAGAAATATCTTTTGCACTGCAAAGCTCTTGTCAAAGACACCAGTCATCACAAGTTGCTCATCTAAGGTCACTGAGGGCAGGTATGAGCAAAGCTCTTCAGACAGACAGTGCACTATCAGTCATTTCTAGATGACACTGCTCCCTTGCTAAAAGCTGCTCTTTTGACTTCACTGACCTGATTTAAACAGGCCTGCATCAAACTGTGCTTATGTAATGCTTTACTGAAATGAGGTATAAATAATTAACTTGCAGAATTAACTGCAGCTGGAAGTTATTTAGGAAAGTAGTTCAATGAGTTTTAAAAAATAGTCTATGGTTGTATCAATAGCAGCTGTGGTATTATTAGCCAAGATAATCTTGATGGAATTTTCAATCTCTTATGCTTCAGGGTATTAGACAGGGTCTGTGAGGTGACTGTAAACAATTAGATGCATTACTGGGAAGTTTATGTCTTCCTCTGAAACATCCTGGGTTGGTTTCATTGAGACAGGATATGGGGTTAGATGGATCTTCAAAGTGTTCTGCAAAAACAATTCTCATGGTCTAATGAGTTAAACTGGTTATGCCTCCAAGCTGTCAGTTCTTCAGCTGTGCAGTCAGAAGCTTGTATTGCCAGACTGTGTAGTGTACTTTCTCTATTTTTTGTTGTTAGGAACTAGAAAACATTTATTATTTTCTTTCCACTAAGATGCAGTTGTTCAGTATTGTTTTACCAGTTTTCTCCTGAATGGAATACCATAGGACAGGGTAACGTACTGGGCAAAGCCTTCTATCACTTACTTTGTTTTAGTGGGAAAAGAGGCATGACAGAGATGAGAAATAGGCTCCTGTTTTACAACAGGGATATGATACTTGAAGCATAAAATGTGAACCTGGATTTCCAAGCAGAAGGGCAGATAATTTAGAAACAGAAGCCTGGAGAAAAAGAGGCTGAGGGGAGACCTTACTGGTCTCTACAACTACCTAAAAGGAGGTTGCAGTAAGGTGAGATCTGTCTTTTCCAACCTTAATGATTCTATGATTTGGGACTCCAGGTGGCTCCTGAAAAATCCAGTGAACACTGTTATAAAGATGGGCAGTTACTTCTTAGCAGGATAGATCTGAATTGGCCTCATTACATTATGCTCATACACAGAAGCTTCCAATTTACTATTTATTTATAGTGAATTTGTGTATTCCCTGGAGTTGGGATCCTGTTTAGATTGAGGACTCCAACTGATCTGAGTAACACCTGGAGATCTCTGAAAAGATGGTACTGTGCACCTGCAGATGGAGTGTGCAGCCCAGGCACAGTGAGCCAACATGTTGCAAACTTTGAAGTTGGCTGGTGTGTGTTCAGCAGTCCTGCTGCACGCAGAGACACCACTCATACTGGGCTTGCTGCACACTCACACACTGGCAGCACACGTGCTGTCAGCTCTGCTGAGCAGCTATGTTCTGAGAAACTCAGTGAGAGGCATCATCAGCACTTACTTTCTCCACAGAGCTGAATCTGGGTCTTCAGCTGCTCGGTATCACAGGAAAATCGGGCAGACCTGCCCAGCTCTTCATCGTATTTCCGTTCACTCACAAAGTGCTGCAAAAATAGACGTGTTAACAGTGATTTACATTCTGAGCAAAAGACTGTATGGATGGTAAAAGAACCAATCAATACTTAAGTTTGCTTTAAGGCTCAACAAATTCTTGACCTTGGCCTGTTCACAAGATCTCTGTGCAGAACCAAGTGTTCTCCCATCCTTACCGAATTACATCTCACAGCCCAGTGATGGGTGGGTCACTCCCACACTTGGGAAGAGGGTAATTTCAGTGGAGAAGAGATGTTTGATCACTGAACCTGAAGCTATCAGTTTTACTTGCTGAGTCTAAATGATACACAAACAGCAAAACTCCCCACTGCTACACTTAGGAGGGGATAGCTTACACTCCTCTGATAGCGTCTGTACACTGCTCAGAGGTGCTACAATGCTTTAAGAAGCTACACTTTCCCTATGGAAAGCTATTTACCCTTTGCCCATAGCAGAAATAAACAGCCTGGACATGTTAATGTGACAACTTTTCCTTGGCATTTCTGCAAATGGCCAAAATACCCAAGCAGAAGTGAATGCCTGACCTTAATTTCAGCCCTGAGTTCAGAGAGTTGTGCTTCAGCCATCTGACTGGCTAGGTCTGCCAGTCTCTTCAGCTCCTCTGCTTTCTTCTGCCGAGCAGTCAGGATTTCCACTGCCAAATACCAATAGTCAGTCATTAATGCTAGGAAGAAAAATTGCTCTGTAATTTATTAGGCTTTGGGCATTAACGTGGTATATCCCATGTGAGACAAACACATGGACCACTGACTTCAACTGGACTTCCAATATGATACTTGCACAGATTAAGTTGATCAGCATATTTCACTGCACTGCCTGATTTTGAAAAAGATCTGAAAATGGAATAGCTGTCAGAAAATCGAAGTTAAACCAATTCTCCAACATTCAAACAGGGGCAAAGACATGTTGTTTTGAGTTTTCCAGTGCTTTATTTTGAAGCACAAAACCAGGGAGGCCTTCCAGAGACATGGAAAGAAGCAATACATTGAGTCACCAGCCTGTTTCTGAAGACATTTGATTTACACAGCGGAATTTCACTTCCTCTGAAAAAACCTGTTCTATACAGTTTGTATTAAAATCACTAGCACTGCAATTTTGCTTTCACATATGGAATATACACATTTGCCATTTTAACAGCAAAGCAGCATTGAAGGCCAACAGTCTTTATGAAAAAAATACTAAATATTCATTACTGCCTGTCTTGTATATTCTCTGTAAGGAAGGGGTGAGTAGTTATGTTCTTATGGGGAAAGATTAATCATAAACCACAAAGCAATGATCTACTTGTACACAAGATAATATGACATTACAATTTTGGTGGAAACTATACATGCAAACTATTACCTAAATGGTGACTCAGTGTAAAAGCAACAACTGATTAGCTGGCTAATGAGATCAATACTTATGGTAGAGAGGAAACAACATCTAAATGTAAAATAATAACAATCAGTCTTTTGTCCTGAGCTTACACATACAGTTGGGGGGGGTGGTACTTAATGTAAACTATCCCAAGGACACAGACTCCACTACAGCAGTACAGATTTTGGCTTCTTTGCCTTCTTTTTGCCACAGATTTCCACAGCACACTTGACAAGTTATGTAACCAGCCTACACTGAGAATTAATGATATTTCACAGACAGTTTGTTTCTCAACCCATTATATTTATTTAATCGGATAACCCCTTCTTTTGAAAGTATTGTAGAGTAAATAAATAGTGTGGGCTGGAAAGGACCTTTAAAGGTCTCCAGTCCAACCCCCTGCAATGAGCAAGGACATCTTCAATAGATGGGGTTGCTCAGAGCCTGACCTTGAATGCTTCCAGGGATGAGGAAGCATCCTTCTCCCCTCCTCTGGGAAACCTGTTCCAATGTTTCACTGAGTACAACATGGTCCAGCAGGCACAGGGAGACACCTGTGCCTGCTGCACCTATACAGCTGAGCAGGAGCAAACAAACTGTGTGACTGTAGAGGAGCATGTGTCACAGGGCAGGGAAGGCAGAGGGTGGCTACACTTCCTTTAGCCCTGCTGGTAAATCTGTGCCTACATTATTACTTATGCTAAGAACAGCTGCTATCTCCCCAGCTGATCTTTTCTATTTCAGATTTTGTAGAATATGGCCTACAAGAGTGAGAATTTTTTATCTCATTAAATGAACAGTTTACCAGGTGCTTACCTTGTCCAACAGTTCTGCTTTACTGCGTATTCTAGGTAATGCTAATATTGTTCCTCCCCAAGATCAATATCCTCTTTGCTGAAGTGACTGCCCAGACCATATGGCCTCATCTCATACTGGCATTTATTTCCATGAGATACCAGCCAAATACCCATGTCTAAAAAAACCCCTGAAATTATCATATTTGGAATTTTTCATAGTGTTGACAATAAGAGTAAGGTCACCCACTGTAAAACAGTCCTTGAGTGCAGCAAAGAGATATGAAAATAAATAATATTCTGCATCCTGGTTGGCTTGTTAAAGTCTGTAACAACTTTCTGCTTGAGTTTCTGAAGGCACTTTACAGCCTACAGCAGCCTTGAGAGACAGCAGAAAGCACACTGCTGGAGACAGGTACTGGGCCATCCACTGTCATTCAGATCTTTTTCATGTTATTCCTAGAAAGTTAGCAAATAAAATTCTAAACACAAACTTTGCAAATATTTGCTGTCGTAACTTCCTACCTTCTAGTTTCTACACATATACAACTGGAAGAGACTTGGACAGCAACAGCGAATTTAGAGCATTTTTTTTCAACAAAAATTCCATTAGTATACTTTTGTAAATTAACAGAGTTCTAAATGCAGATGAAGCATTCAAGAATGTTAAATATATCTGTGACCCTGCTTGGAAGGACCTTAAATTCACAAATCAATAAAAGAGCTGTATGCAGTCATATCAAGGACATTTTCATCTGCCAGGAAAAGTATCATTTTAACAGTGCTTTGGTTACTCTTCAATTTCTTGCTTAGTATTCTTTACTGAAACATGTCCCCCTGTATTTACCGGGGGTAAATACAAACACTGTATCTTGGATGGAGTGTAAGACATATTGTGGTATCCTAATATAAGGCTCATCTTGCATTCCCCCCACCCCCCAAAACATATATACATGAAAATGTCAAAACCAGAGACAACATGAAAGCCTAGAATCAGATCAACTCCCACAGATTATTGAGAAAACAGACTCCAATAAACATCTGTTTTTTGATTTTTTAAAATTTTCCAATTCATAAGCTTGATCACTATCCCTTAAAGCTATGCAAGATAACACAATAATCTACTCCCCTACTTCCTAGTTCAGTATTCTAACTTTTGTAGGCAATATAAGCAAGCAAAACGTGATTGATAAATGGAAACAAAGTAATTGAATAACCACAGAAATGAGGGAAAAAAAAAATGTCCAAAAAGCTCTGACAGGTAAGCAGAACAAGTAAGTAATTTAAATCTAAGTCTGTATCAATTTTTGGTTTACCTTAATTTCATAATACTGAAATTTTGATGCACAGTCCTTATAGAAACTACCCTGGCATATCAAAACCTTATCTAACTACACGTATAGAGTAAAAGATGATGGAATGATCTAACCAAATTTAAGGATCGTGTAATTTTCTGCCAAACAAAACAACTGCTTCAACAGTATTCCAAAAATTCCCTGTGTATTTTTTTTACTTACTGGCTTCTTCTTTAACTTTATCAATTTCTGCCATTAATGACACTTCTTTGTCTACGATGCTAAAAAAGAAAAAAAAGAAAGAAAAATTCATAATTTATTCATGCTAGAACTCCATCAAAATCAAAAGCTATAACTACACACAGACTTCAGACATTAATAATGGACAGTTTTGAAATGAGAAAGACTTAAAAAACTGAAGCTGAAAAAATAGGCAAGCCAGCTACAAAAAATTAGTGATAATGAGTGTGTGCTGCTTTACACGAACATCTCACTGGCCTTCCCATGTATCTGCACAGATGTGGAAATCAGTCTGATTCAGCACTGCAATCCTTAATTGACTAAACAGTCTGTTTCCTAATTAAGCCAGATAGACCACTGCTGCTACCCAGATTAATACAGCTTATGTCTTGGCACAAAACTAAGAATGAAACAAAATTAAACATATGTGGAATGAGTTCCTTTTCTTCCTTAGAGACATTTTTGCAAAATATGTCAGGGTAAACAAGAAAATGATGTTTATGATGTAAGTAAGCATTAAAGTATCTCCGTAACAGAAGTCAGCCTCCTTGCCCCCTATTCCCTCCAGAACTGGGAAGGAGTTGTTCCACTTTCACCTGGCCTTCCAAAAGGAATTGCATGCCTCTCCTTTCACAAATGCCTGGTGTGCAATCCTGACAGTGCTTATAAGCTGTCAAAGTGCAACTAACTGATCAGGTGGGTCTGCAGAGAGCAGACAGGACATGGGGTAAATTGCTCACATTATGAACACAGTGACATTGTCCAGTGGAGTAACATCTCTGCAGAACGCTCTCCAGGGGACAGTGCTCTGGTGTGCCATTCTGTTTTCCCCGCACTAGATTATTCTTAAAGTTAAGTTTCACATTTAATGAACACCACCAGTGTTAATGTTTGTGTTTGTGTGAGTAAATTCAAGCAGCTGGGGGGCAAATTGCAAAAAGTAGGTCAAACACCAGGAGTACATCCAGGCATGCATCAAGGGAAGAGTGCAGCTCTCAACCCTGTTTGTAAAATCAACCTTAAACATTAGCTTTTGCACCCAGTGAAGACACTGGGTTACATGTGAACAGGCTTCTGCTGAAGGAAGACATTATAGAAAACTTAAACCCAAAACATTTGTCAAGAACGTCCTTTGCAAGAAAGGGAAGATCCTGCAGAGTTCAGTGGGCAGTGAAGAGAGACAGAAGACAAAGAGAGAAGTATTGATAGGTGCTTTACCAAAACAGGGCAAGATTGGTGAGCAGGCAGTGTGGGCAACACATGGCAAACACATAGCTAACAACCAAACATTTACCAGCTACAACATATTCAAGTGCCATTCATCCTTGCTTGAAATCTTCCAACCAACCTCCCATGGGGGGTTTGCAACAGAAGCTCTGCAGTCTTCTGTCCTTGAGTTTTCCCAGTCTCCATGCCCCCTGAAGAGGAGGAGACCTTTACACTGCCTCCCAGTCGCCAACAAGAGGGACAGAAGCAGGTTGGCTGATAGCAAAGGTTGCAGCAAGACAACACAATTGGCAGTGTGACACATTTTTTTGTTTCATACATAGAAAAAGACTAAAATTATTGTTTTAGCCTGCCAGATCAATTTAGCGTGACCTACACACCAGAGGAAATAAAACAGCAGGGTTTTTTTACGGTAGAGCAAATCAGTTAAGAGGCAGGCTCTGACAATGGAAGGACACGCTTGTTCCAGTTGCCACTCAATATTCTTCAGGCATAAGCATCAAGCATCACCTGCCACATACGCAGGTGATGGTTCCAGCTTGCTAATCTAAATAGTCATATGTTCTCAGAATTAATCTATTTTCAATTAGCTTTTGTAACTACACGATTTAATAAACTTCCTCAACTTTTACAGCAGGTGGCCGAAACAAGTCTTTTAAGTTCTTACCTATTTCTATCTTCCACAAGGAGAATCTAGTTATCTTTACTACTTTCTCTTAAAATAAAAAAAACTGCAGATTTTTGCCTTTTCTGTCTCTGCTATCAAAGTGCCTCCCTTGTGCACTACACAAGTTATATAAACATAAACTTTTGTCTGGAAAACATATTGAAGCAACAAGGTCACAACAGCAGAGCTCATCAGAAGAGTGTTTTAGTGCAGCTCATTCCAGGATTGTCCTCTCTGCACTCTAACACAGATCCTTAGTACACTGGTGGCCCCTAATATTTTATTTTGATGCCAAATAAAACCACTTTTAATACCAGAATGAAAACAAGGCCATAACAATCCTGTATTTATCATATTTTATAGTCAAATCTTAACTGTTACTAGACAGTTTCCCACTTCTAATTTTGATCTCTGATGAACAATTCAGGAAAGTGTTTGGATGAGCAGTAGAGGACAGGACTGATGAATTTAAAGAACAACCACCTAAGTTTTTCCTTTCTAGCTGTAAACTAATATTGGAAAATTAGAGAATAATACAGGAGAGAAACTGTTTGATGCCTTTGTCCATGTAACAAACTAAGTTTCTTTAACAGACGAACCTTGGAAAGGCTTTCCTTCCCTGAAGACAATGCAGCTGCACTAATTTATATCAGCAAAGGACATGCACGCTCTCTCTCTTGGCTAAAGGAAAGGAACATACTAATTTTCATTTGGAAGCATACAACCACATTTCTCAGCCTGGAAACCATAAACTGCCATATGTCATATATGGGAAAAGTTAATGTTTCTTTAGAGAAATTTCCTAGGCCAACCAGCACCAGCAAATGCAAAACAGAGTAACACTGCCTCCAAGAAGAATTTATCGAAGTTATAAACAAATGAAAACAACAGACAGGAAACTGGAAAAAAACTCTGGCCTCGGGAAAAAAAAAGACAAATGACAAATACAAAGAGAAACCTTAATGCTAACATATAGAAGGAGAAAGGACAAGAACAGTGTGGAAAAATCAATGAATCAAATCTTGACTCTCATTCCAGCTAGCATCCCACTGTTTTCACACAAAGGTCTGACTTAAACTGAATGGCTCCTTAACTTGGGAGTTCAACCATTCTTAATGTATTTTCTGGAAAAATGCCCTACTCATAGCCTTAATACAGGGATTGTGATTAGACCACGGCAAAAGCGTTATTGAGAACTGCTTGAAGCTCAGCGCAGCAATACCTCCCAGGAAAGCATTTTCTTTTAATGCTTTTTAGTGTCCATTTGGCACTAAAAAGTTGTATCAAGCTGGTACACTGCAGTGCACAGCCTGCAGCCATTGGTGTGCTGTGGAGAACTGGATACTGAGTGCTGCAGGAACTTTCTGCACACCCAGGTACGACCAGATTTGAGCTCTAGCAGACTGAGGAACAGAATGCATTTCAGATCTAAAGACACCTGAGGGAAAAACATTGTTAACTCCTTCCTCTCCAGTTATGTTGTTTCTCTTGGGTTTTCTATAGATGTTTGGAATGAGGTTTAAAATCATGAGCATACTACTTTAGCTCATGTTCTGAAGAGTTCATCATCTTGTCAATTTTTTCTAATTCCTCTGAGCACTAAAAATCTCCTTACCTTGAATATCAATATCAACACCTGAATATATTCCCACATACTATTTGCGACTCTGGTGACAAACACACAATTCAGAACCACTTCTTTCTTTGAATGTACCTGAATCCATGCCCTAATCATCAGTCCACAGGTTTCCCTGCTGTAGTAGACCAAATACTGGGACTCAACTCCCCCCTTCACGGACCTGACTCAAGACACATCTGAATCAAGTGAGCCTTATCTCTGTGACTGATGATATAGAAAAAAAAAAAAAAGGTAATATTACTGTCTCTTTCTTTCCTGTCTCCCTTCACCACACCTGTCTTCTGAGAGGACTGATTCTTCCTTTTTTTACCCCTCATATTTTCAGGATCAGGACCTGGGGACCAAACTTGAGCTATCAGCACCACATATCACTGTTCACCACAGGTGAGTATCTGCAGCTTGGAGCACAGGATTTAGCACTGTTTGAGCCTAATATCCAGGTGAAAATTTGAAGTGGGGCTCAGGAAGGAGAAAGTTTTGTTCAGGGGACATGGCAAAGCAGAGGCTTAACACAGAGACCATGCAAATGAGACACAGCCAGTGCTTGTGCTGTAGAGATATGAGATGCAGCAGGGGAGACAGCAGGTCTCTAGGAATCATTTTGTTAAGTGGTTTTGAAGGCAAAAACATAAGTGCCCTATTCCTGGTCAAATGAACAGTACTCATGCCTTGGCCTTACAGAGGCTGGCAGGATTCTCACTAATGTACAATGGCAAAAGAGCTGCAAATGCCAAACTACAATGAGCTGCTGGCACAGCAACGATAGGGGCAAATTATGCTGACAGCTGCCTCATTTCACAGTTTCATATTCAGAACAAATTCTGAATTTGTTCTGACATTAGTGGAAACAAATTAATCTTCCTCTAGTTTACAGCATGATATCTAGTATTTGCACAGTGCTAAAGAAAAGATATTTTCAGTCAGCTGCAATACCTCCAAATCCCACTAAAATTATTAAAGGTATTAGTGCCTCTTAAAAAAAAAAGCTGCTTCAGATTGCCAGGCTGGCTGTTTATAGCTTTACTGATGAGAATCACAAGGTTTCCTGATGACCAGAAGCTTTTCTTTCCTTCTGCCTCTTCTAGGCATTATGACAAACCCATTGTGACTGAAGAGATGGGGAAATAAAAAGACCAAGCTGACATGGAGGCAAGCTGCTGACACAGCTCACAAAGGTAAGCCCCAGCTGCATTGCATAGAGGTTACTGTTAAGTGCAATTCAAATAAGTCCTTTCATAATCCTGTTAAACCCCTCAAAATGCCAATTTTCTCCTTGGGGTGTTTAATAAACTTTACTCTCCCCTGAACCAGCTTTGTGCACAGTTAGAGAATGACTGTTCTGGAGACTGAGGAAGACAGTGTCAGCTGTGGCATCCTGGATAACTGCAGCAGGGCTCTTCATCTCAAAGGGGGAAGAACTTTTTTTTTTCCTGGGCAGCCTCTGGGGGCTGGCTCAACTGGAGAGCTGCTGAACACTGACCTACAATTTGAGCCCTTTTCTCATGAGGAAGGGAGTTAGAGTAGTGAGACACTGTTGGAGTCTGACAGTTTAGGCATCAACAAAAATACAACATACTCCAGTGATGTTGCTCTGTCAACACTTTGGAACAGACCCCAGCAGCTCCTTGAAGCTGTGCTGATTGACAAGCTGATGACAAGCCCAAGCAAGTTTGAGGGATGTTAGTACTGTTACTGTCTCTGCTGTATTTGAGCTGAGGTTACATGCAAGTTCATGAAATGGTCCTGATACACTCTGAATTGGTCTTTAAGTATTATGCTTTTTTCTTGAACAACATACTTGACCCACAAGCAGGGTGAAAACAACTGATAAGAGTCTCTAATCCAATTGTGTATTTTATAAAAGAATCATTCATGTCAATCCAAAAACTAGAACTGTCCCTGTCAAATTTTTGGCACAAGGAAGTAGAATGATGTGATGAGAATCTAAATATAAAGCCCAATCACCTGTACTAAGTGATTACAAGTGTTACAGGATTACTGAGTAGCTATGCTATTTTGTAACTGGAGAAATGATACTTCAAGTTTTCTTTATATTAATAGAAAATACATATATTGTAGGAAAAGCTGGTACATTACATATTTTTCAATGTTTCAGTAGATTATATTCCTCCAGTATTAGCTCAATATTATTTAAATGTTCACAATGCTTGAAGGTTATTTGATCACCATATCAGCATATGTACAATGTTTACACAGCAAACCAGATTACATGAATTTTCATTCTGATCACTAATACAGTCTGACAATAAGAAGATAAACAAAAGACAGCATAAATCAATTTCACTGAAATCCTTCCCTCTGTAGAGCACAATCTAGTAGAAATTAAAATGCCCAAAGGCTTTTAGTTATTCAAGTTCATTTTGTGTAGTTTTTTATCTATCTTCACTAACATTGTTCTCTTTAGCAGCCAGCCAGCACAGTGTGACCTGGTAAATGCACCATGATTAAAGGTCTATTTGCAATTTTCTTTTAAGATCTCTTTACAAACAATTACAAATTTATTGCCTCATCACAAAAACCTGTTTAAGCTAAAAACTGACATGGAAAACCTTCTCCTGAAAGAACATTTCTAAATTTTAGTTATTTAGAAATGAAGGCATCATCTTACAATTTGGCAGTCTTAACAGTGGTGAATATGAGTTGTACCATGGCTTGTTAGCATCCTGCACATTTTTACACAAACTTGTAAAGTATTTCTTTCAGTTCTGATCTGATTCCTGAGGTATATGAATACCTTACTGGTTTTATATATTTTAGCCTAAACACACTCCAGCAAGTAGAAGACAGCTGTTGAGCTCCTGCTACAGAAAAGAGGTAACTTTCCCAAAAGCACATTGGAAAGTGGCCTCAAAGAAAGGTCTGGCTTTTTGATGTAATGTCAGCTGAAATTTTTCAAGTTAATTATTCTCTTTTTGTGTTTAGTAAGCTAGATTTCTCATTAGTCCAACAGTGAGATCAGAAAGGAGATACTTTTCATCCACAATGACATGTACAAAATCAGGAGTCTACCTGCACGGCCTCAAGACCTGCGTGTTCTGTGCTTTACTGAGGGTGACAAACACACCTATGAATGACTGGGAGGGGAGGGGAGACACGGCAGCAAAAATACAGACAACAGCTAAGAAACAATGTAATCCACCTTTGAATCTCACCTCTTTAATCTAGCTTCACAAACTTGTTAAAAAAATACAGTGATGAAGTAAGTAATTGTAAAAGACAAAGGGGTCAGAAGGAGGACTTATGTATCTCATTGAAACTTGATTCCCCCCGGTCCCATGAACTCTGTCTGTTCTCTCCAGGAATGCACAGCAAGGGTGATCCCAGGCTGCTGGAGGTCGTGAGAAGAGTGCCAGCACAAGCCCCTCTCCCAGTGCTGCAGCTCTCCAGGCAGGTACCCAGCCTGGGGCCAGAGCTGTTGGGTCAGGGTCTCCCAGACTGCCCAGGCAGCAGGGCCAGGGCCCAGGGGACTTGGTCAAAGCACTGACCTTTGAAGGTACCTGAAAACCCAGCAGGGCCAAGGAAACCTGAATGCAAGGAGATTATTTTTATCTTCTCTGTGCTGACAAGGTTATGGACTGGATTGTGTGGCTGATGGGCAAACAAACATCACAACAAACTGCAAGAGGATTTGAAAACCCAGAGTTTAGAGGCAGAAGGACTACCAAAGGTTGGCTGTCAGGCAGAAACCTCCTAAGAATTGCCTGGAAATGGAGAGAAAAGCAGCACAGAACTCTGTTCAGTGTAAAGCAATACTAGTCCTGGCCTTTCCAGCCATCTGCCCACCTCCAAACTACCACAGCACAAAGAGGCAGCTCTCATCTGGTGCCACTGATTCTGGGATACAGGTGACAGAAAACCATCATCTTTACACTTTGCCAACTAGGGGTACCAGAAGGGGGCAATTGTGTTCTCACTGCCTGCAACTGTGAGCACTGGCACCACTGCTCACTGCCCCACACCGAGTCAGTACAGACACAACTATGAACTATGTAAGTACAGACATAATTCTGGTCTTTTAGATTATTTCTTCCCCCATTCAACCACTCCTCTGCTTTAACTTGGAAAACAATGTAAAAACTGATTTATTTTCCCCCAACATATAGCATATGCTTTCTAATTGCTACATTGAATCTATTTTATTATATTTTTAAATTGTCAGTATTGCCAAGCTCCATCTTCCCAGCATTATGTCAGAATAATTTTTTTAATCTAGCCTATAGTAAAGCTTTTTCTTCACCCCAAAATATTCAGTTGTGTTGATTTTCACGCTCTTTACACAGCACTGGACACACCAATGTGTTAAAAAAGAGAAGCTTGTATTTATGTGGCTCAGTTCTGCATGCAGTGTAATTAAACCTGGTTCTTACTGTTTTCTACAGACTATTTGTGGCTGGCAGCAGACCATATGGGCAAGTAGCAGATGTTTCCTTTTAGTTTTCCATATGACTGTATGAATGCCCAATATGTGAAAATTATTTTCTGGCAAGAGGTGTTACAGAGAACTGTGGCTCCTTTTGTGCCCTACACATTTCACTGAGATTTCCTGGGGCTCTCCTTTTATCCCCAGAACGGTTATTCAGTCTCTTGGTGGAAGAGAAGTGAGAACATAGTTAATGCATGTAGGTTTTAAACTTGGCAACAAATGTCTCAAGTGCATTCTAGTGAGAGGAGAGTTCATTAAGCTTGCTTTGTCTTCCCCTGGAACTTAAGGACTATTTGGAAGCCTTCTTTTCTGTGCTCTACACTAATGTGGGACATGGCTATGCTCTGATGTACTTTACATCCAAGTAGTAAGGGGAGCACCTTATGTTCTCACTCACACAAAGGTATTCCTGAAAACCATACAATAAAGCTGAATGCAATGAGGACAAATACTGGATCAAGGAGTACTACCAAGAAGCTTTTTTCTCCTAACTTTCAGGTGCATGTCAGCCAGAGGAACACAAAGCAAGCCCTTCAGCTTGCTTTGCTAAGTGCTCTCATGACCTTGGGAAAGCAATGTCACAGAAAATCCAGCAAGAGCAGGGGTGACCAGAGGGTTGGATCACAGCAGGAGCAGAATCCACTTGAGACTGCAAAAGACTTCTTGTGGGGCAAAGTACCCTGCCTGGTCCAGCCCATGGCTTGTAAAATGCTACAGTGTCTTCTGACATGAAAAGAACTGAATAAATGCAAGCTGTTATCACTTCTTCTGAGCACACAGAGAATTTAACTCTAGTCAGCAGAAACTTGAGTGAGGCTCTTTAAGAAAGAGGAAGTGAGCCCAATGCAATGTTTTTAAATAAACATCTTTCTGGGATTGTTACTTGCTCCATTTTACTACAAAGTCAAAACTGAAGTAAGTATTGCATTTTTCCCCCAAGCTTCTACAGGGGTTCACAGCACATCTGCTCCCTAGCACTGTTTTTCAGATTGTGGGAGGGTATGCACTATTTTGCATAGTGATAGGTGACATTTTAAATAGCAGCACAGTACATCTTCAGGAGTAACTTCCCTATTGGTTAGGTCAAACTGTGAATTACTGAGCCAGAGAGAAACATGGATTTTCACTTGCAGCTATCACTCAATAGTTTCTGCTGTTAAAAGGAGAAGTTCTTGTGAATGTTTCTGCTGCAGCTTTCAGGACATCTTAGGCCACATGTGCTATTCATTTAACTCCCCAATAATGGTTTCATTTACTATCTGGAAGTAGGAGGAAGATACATGATATTATCTTTGCATTCTTCATTCTTTCTGCGATTGGTAAAATAATGGGAAGATTTAAAAAACCAAAACAGATCATCAGAAAGTCAAAAATATTACTGATTCTTGCAATGCAGTTTTGATTCTAACCTTGACAGCAATAAAGGACACAAAAGTGGTCTTATATCGTATCACCAAAGGAAGAAAAATAAACCCAAAAGAGACAAATTTGTATGTGTTTCAGCATTCAGCTGCAGTGCAGGATAAAAGCTTCTGACTTCATTTAGCTTAACTAAAACCCCTTGGGTGAAGACAGCTGTGTGTAACAGCAAGGGGTTACAGTATTGAGCTCATTCCAGTATTCCTGGCAGTTCTGAACACAGACAGCACTTGGTGGCTGTTTTATCTGCTGTCCATCTCAACCAGCCCACACCCCAGCAGGAACTGGGAGAGGAACTTTGAAAAAGCTTTGGAATCACAATCACAATGGAGACCTGACATCATGCCCTTGCTTTGGTCACTCCATAGCATTCTGGGAGCAACAGTTTAGCAGAATTCCTTAATTTTTCCATGACAGACAAGTTGACTGTGTCACGGTGAAGCTCCACACCAAAGGAGGGTAATAAATATGCTCACTTAAAACCTTATCCTCCTGCTAGCACTGGGGATGTTTTCTTCAATTCTGGATTGAGGAAACTCCCATGTAAATAACACACTCTGAGCTGTGCAGCTCAGGAATACAATGTAATCCTTGTACCAGGTCTGAGGTCTGAAGCCATATGTATCACTTGTGATTTCTACCCAAATCCAGTAAATCTACAGCAGTTGTTAGGGAGTTTTTGGAAACAAGGCATTAAACAGCTGTGCCCATCTTCCTCAAAGTTTAGGCCACAAGATCATATGATATATCACAAAACTCTCTTTAATTTTAGCAAAGAAGGTGTTAAGTCAGGCAATTTACTGTTTAAACAAAAAATCTCCTTCATTCATCTGAAGAAAAACCTAAATGTTAGACTTATGAGCTGCCAAAAGCAACACAGCCAGCACTGAGATTTCCATAAACATCTGACATTGTACTGTCCTCACTGCAATGTTATGCTGAGGCACAAATATTCAGACCACAGATCTGTTACATTCTAGAGCTTCCAGCAGATTCCAATAATTTAGGCACTGAAGCTGGTAGGAAGTAAACTGAAATGAAGCCTATTGAAAAGTTTTCCAGGCTATTTTCATCATTTTAAGTACTTGCATTTACAAACTCTTTAGGGATATTTCAGTATTAGGCAATACACTTTACTGCTTTTCAAACTAAAATATGAATAGATGAAAAATGAAGAATTTCAGTTCTGAACTTACTACGTCTCTGCATTTTTAAGATCATGACAGAATTCTAAGTCTGTTCCATGACCAGAGTGACAACTGCTTAAAGACTGAATTGCCTGTGACTGCCTGCAGCCAAGGTGAGACATGTGATAGACAAGGTATTTTTAACACTGCTACCAAAAATAAAAAAGTGAGTGTGAACTACACTGCAAATGAGATCCAATTATAGTTTTCTCAGAGAAAAGGTCTCCTCTGAGAACTACCAAAAAAAGTGCAAGGAGTTGATGAACTCAATTCTCCTATCCTAACAGTCTTGTTACTACATTTAAATTCATAAGCAAAAATCACTGTAATGGCTCCAGAACAATCCTGACAATGTTACCATAGTACAATGGGTGATCACAGCTCATATGCACTGGAGAGACAGAAACTCAGCTTTCCCTGCTATACAGTAAAGTACACTGGGGCTCAGTGAACCAGAATCTTCCCCAAAATCAGCTCAGCAGCACTTGGATTTTCTGCCCATACAGCAGTGGAGCCCCAATGGCCCTAAAGCTACTTTAGATGCATCTTTGAAGACAATGAATACACCACTGAAGTCCAAAGTTAACAAACTTCTGCCAATACTACTGCCCTTTTATGAGACGCACACATAAGAATACTGACAACTACTGTGACTGAATTAAAGGGGAAAGGTTTTTCAGTCTTATTTGTAACCAAGTATTGTACACTTTAACATGATTTCTTCTATTTACTTCAACACTGTCTAATGCATAGGTTTTAAATGACATCTATGCTTAACCAAGGCTGAGTGAAACTCAAAGCAGAAAATACTTTTCTATGACAAGAATATACCAAATATGCAACTTGCTACTACGGTAATTATTTCTGCTGTAAGTCTTGAAAGGGCATAAGGTATACATGAAGAGCCAGAGTAATCAAAATTATAATGGAAAAAAATAGATTAAAAACAAAAAAATGAGGAAAAAGAATGAACTAGAGATGCAAATTGGAAATTAAATGATGGATGGGAAGCTTACAAGGAACTATGAGGGAAAGTTAAGAGAACAATGGTAGGATAAGAAGCAAAGATGATGGGACATGAAGAGACAGTAAAGGACTGTCTGCCAAAGGAGATAAGATCAAAGATGCAGTATAGAAAGAAGATATTTAAAGAAGGTAAAAGAGCCTTCAGAAAATCCCAGAGAGGATATTTAGAACAGCTTTCATTTGCACATATATGTTGCCACTGAATCTGATACAAAAGAACTAGGTCAGGATGGATAATTTAGGAGGAAAAAAACTAGAGTTTTTTTCAAAGAACTTTATGTATTTAAACAATATATGCATATAGTACTTCCTGGTTGGTGAGGAGTGTCATTACGTAATGGCACCATGGTTTTTTTAAATGAAACCAAATGCCACAAACAAAGAGGGTGTAAGTGACCCCTCCCCAAATAATGCCAGTGGCTTAATTAGTCTCTTTTCTAAGTGGAGCTGATGGATCTCTGCAGCTGATTTACCTACCAGCTGTGTAATTCTGCAAAAGCAGCTTTGATCTTCTTCACTGAATTATCCACTTCCTCTTTGATCATCACACGGTATCTGGTTAGAGAAACAGTGCAACGCTGCAAGTCTTTTACTGACTTTTCAATGTTTGGCCCTAAAATAGAAAACAAAAATTGCATGGTAGTCAGAAAGTTGGTTTTAGTTTTCCTGAATGAGGCACCAGGAATAGTTCAACATATTATTTGCCCAGATTAGAATGAAGTGATTCTAGTGATTATTCTAGTGAAGTCCATAAATCCAACTTTTCCATAGCCCTCCCTAGTGCTCTTCAGTTTCTAAATATGTTTGCTGAAATGCATCCCTCAAATCAAATAAATATTATAAAGGCATTATTAGTTCAAATTATTCAGTTTAATATGTTAAATAGACCATAAATTGTTTTATTCATTTTGTTATAATTCTGCTCATACTTTCCAACACATCTCTTCTTAACTTACGTGAATTTGGAGTTTTCTTTCCTAGAGCCCTCAGCTATTTTTTGACCTCAGAACACAGCAACCACAGACCCAATTTACCTCTTTTTTTGACTGAATCATCTGTCTTCGTTTCAAGTTGGGTTGATGCACTGGGTAATTTAACTGAGGAAGATTTTGACTTTGGCTTGCCTAGGTTACAGTGGAGTTGAACTGATGACTGAAGGGGCTCACGCTGTTCTACTCCATTCATAGTCTTTGGGGTTGATTCCACAGATACTCTCTGGCGTTCTCGTTCTCTGTCTGCAAGAAAGCAGGGAGTTGTAAGATTAAGAAAGGTATGAAGCCTTGCTGTTAAGTCAGAATGACTTCATGGTGTTGTCCGGGCACACATTCTATAGAACCTCAGAGAGCTATGACAACAAATGAAATTGTTTTGGTAATTAAACACTAATTGGAACACTTCTTTATTTCAACAGCGTATAAAAGAGAAACTCAATTAAAAAAATCAACTCCTTCATGCCAATAGGGAAAATACCTTATAACATAAGAAGCATGCTACCAATTACAATATTTGCCCAAAAATACATATACAGCACACAAAAAGGTGTTCCTAATTTTATCAGCATTTTAAAAGCACTGATTAAACATTCCTACCTGAAATACTTACCTTGCCTGACTACAAATTTTGATCAAAAGCTGCTGCTAAGAGGAGCCAAGCAGGAAATGAAAGCATGTTAAAGATTAGGCTCCTGGGTTCAGCAGCTTCAGAGGGATAAGATAACAATGCCTGAGCCTGTTTGGCTGCCACAGGACGACCTGGTTTCCTCTTTCCAAAACTCCAAAGGGATTCAAGACACAAGCATCATAACAGAGGAACAAGCAGCCAAAGCATCACTGTGAAAACTGACAGGCAAGGCCAGATATTACTGCCACTGTGAATTTTAGTTAAGCTAACAAGCATAGAAAGTGATTTGTTAACTCATTCTTGTAATTTTTGTACTCACTTCAATGAATGAATTATTCTTCATTCTGAAGATGCTTTTTATGCATCACTTTATTCAACTGATGATGCGTGGTGGCTGAAGAAAAGGGACTTGTCAGATTAACAGCTGGGCTATAGCCCATGGAATGGAATAAACACTGCTGAGATTGAGGGATGTCACATGGACAGGTGCAGCATATCAACTAGTGACTTATTTCTGCCCTGGCTGGGCATTAGGAGAGGTGGAAAGTACATCTTGGTATGTTTAATGGCAATCACGTCAGAGAAACAAGGAGGAACATCAGTGCTCGCATTTTAAATCAGCTTTTAAGGGCTTTAAAATGCTGAGCCTGAAAACAGAAAAGGTATCTTCCATAAAACAGTATGTAAGAAAGTACTGAAAGAAGCCAAAGAAACCTGTGAATCTGTGAAAGCAAGAAACACCAGTAATGAAGTGCTCTGAACATGTCAAAGGTTTGATGCCAACACTGGTCTCGGACATGGTGAGGAACCCTCCTGTGAGAGAATTGCCACTAACCCTGTTCAACCCCAGCTGCATCTCACACTAATGCAAACAGAACATTCCTTACTAATCAAGGCTTTCTACTCTCAGTTGAGGCTGCCCTTGCTACGTAACTCTAACAGGTAATTAGAAACCACCAATCTATCCGCTAACCTATAAAGAAAGGCCAGGGCTCTTCGGTTCTGTCCCTAAGATTTGATCTTCTGAAATTTGTTGTTAACCTGAGTAATTTTACTGCACCTAATTAGAAGCTTTGGTACACTTGTCCAGACTAATTACAAACTTGACAGCTTTTTGCCTAAAGAAGGTCACCTAGAACAACGATTATACTCTAAATTAAACTTTTTGATCGTCTTTTGTCTGCAATATACTTTGAGTCTGTTTCTTCCAAAACTACACACGAGCTACTTTGAAAACCAGCAGAAAGATGACCAACATAGGCTAGCAAACAGCAGTTTTGTATGCTGCAACTGAACTTTTAAATTTGACTGAAGATGATTACGACAACTATAGATTGAGAAAGTCTGCAGCAAGTCTCTGAAGACTTGCACCAGCTAAGGCACATGTATAACAAAATCTAGGAACAAAGTCTCTGTCAAATACCTGCAAGAGAAGTCAAAATCTGGGTAAGAGTAGCTGCAAGTAAACTGTTCCATGGTTCAGTATGTGATGACTTGGAACTTCAGCACCAGTCTATCATGTGACATCTGCTGCATTAACAGTCAAATATGACTGACTACACCTGCCAGTAATGGTAACAGCCCAGATTAACTTGCTCTGAAATCTGCTGAGCTGCCATCTTCAAAATGAATGCTTTATATTTTTGCAGCAGCTTGCCATTCAATACCTTTCAAATCAAGTGAAACTCATAGATTCTTTGGCTGAAAGAAGAAGAAAGCTGTATGTCCCCTGAGATATAAACAGGAAGTTTGAAAGATTCATTAAAAGTCTTCCTACATGATAAGCAAGTAGGGAAGAGATCAGGATCTGATTTTACCAAGGTCCCTGCAAAAGCAACGGCATGGCGAGGCAGCACTAAATATCCTTTCAGTGCATTCACACTGCTTCTTTACAAGGCCATGCACACAAAGGGTAACACCAACTAAAGATGTCTAAGAGAAAAAAAGATGGAATAATGGCAAGAAATAAGCAGACTTGAACTAAAGGCAATAGCCAAATGTTTCTGCCGCTAATTTTCTATGGAGAAATGCTGCATCCTCCCTTCTGCTTCCTAAAGTTCCTTCCAGGCTGCCAGGATTTTATGGCTCTAAAAGTCCTAAACTCACAGACTGGGAGTTCGTATAGACAAAGCTTCAACCTCATGTTCCTCATAGGGTGAAAAGTATTAGGGACTCTCAACAGACACCTATGATCCTTCTGAGCTGTGAGCCCTCTGATGGAGATGGTGAAATGACCACAGTATCATTCATTTGATAGGGAAGGAATCAAAACAAACAAGCTAGACAAGGACAATACAAAGGAGATTACAACACAAGAGAGAGCAATATGAAACAGGTGCACTTTGGACTCACTTCAACGTTTCACACTGCTTTCAGAGGCTGTAGGACTTGCTCAGAAACTGCAAGGGCACAGCTGCTGGGCCCTGAAGGATCCTGATCACTTCAGCACAAATGTAAGTCTATACTTTCTACAGTGAGGAAGAACTTTCTGTGTTACTGCTCCTCCCCGTTTCACAAATGGTAACTAGATAACTAGACCCTGTGAGAAACTAAATGCATGCATGAAAAGGTTATCAGAGTGCCTTTCCACACCACAAAGGCCCTCCCTTCCCTGCTAGGAAAAGCCAGTGGAGGTCTACTGTGACTAGCCTGTGTAGGGAAGATGAGTGAAGAAAAAATGGACTAGTTTGGACTAAGCAATAAAGAAATCCAGTAATATGCCACAAGCTCATAGTGCTCAGATATCTTTACTCCACATGAGGGACTTAATCATTTTGCTAACAATTTGACACTCAAGCCATTTTCTAACCCTGCATTCTTCTGCATTTCTACCTGTAATATTCCGTATCAAATGGTCTGTTTATAGAAGAAAGACATTTTGCAAGGAAACATATTGCAAGATGAATAGTGTGCAGATAGAAATCTATTGGCATGACTTTGATAGTTATGTGCATTATTTTCCCACAAAAACATCTCTACAACATCTTCATGGCAATAAAAACACTGTGATCTTTATGTCAATAAAGGCAATAAAGGCTTCTTTACGTCAATGAAGGCTTGGCTACTGCCAGTTGGAAAGGTTCTCTCTGTCAGATGAACTGACCTCTGATTTCTGGACAGTCCAGGGCTGACCCTACAAATCCAGAGCCTTTGTTCTCAAGAGAAGTGGTTTCCAGTTTCTGATTGGCAGGACCACGGCCAGGGTTGTCCTTAGGGCATCCATTCATGTGACAGTCATTTATTCGCTGAGGCTCTTGAGATGCCTTCTCAGGTCCACTATTGTTGTTTTTAGGATCTTTATTGCCTTGGTGCTGTTTAGATTTGCTTCTTTTTCTCCTGTTGTTCTAAATGGAGAAATATCACGAGAACAGAGACATCACTCAATGCAAATCATACAAACTCAAAATACAATCAGTAAATTGAAGACTCTAAGTGGCTGTGACTATCCAGGATACAGTTTCTTATTAAAAGTGTTTCTGTGCATGGGCTGTTTTGGGATTTGTCCTGTGCTCGTCCAGGGTCTGGCCCCCACACCCAGGTAAAACTCATGTGCTATCCCAGAAATTCTCTCAGAACACTGGGCTTAGTGAGAAAGTGACAGAAAAATAGGATTAAAAATAGTTCACACATTTGTTTCAAGTACTGTCTACAGTGTGAAGAGGTCACCTGTGCTGGAAAAAGCCAAATACTGACCCAAAGTACTACAATTCAAGTACAGACAGCTGACAAGTAATTTAAATGCCTCAACTCTCAAGAGCAAGTTCTTACCTTCTTTTTCCCTGACATATTCCATTCCTTTAGAACCTCAGCTGCACTGCCTAGAGAAAGGAAAGATAAAACATTTCAACAAAAGGTCAGCTATGTAAAAGAACCAGTGTGTTCATGATCAGTTTCCAGTCTCCTAGCTGAGGAGCATTTCAATTTGTTGTGAATTCTCTTATGTGGGGAGAACAAAATGGACACTGCTGCCTTTCCTCTTCTCAGTTACCTGTTCTGATTACACTGCTTCCAGTGGATGGTCTACTTGGCACTACTGGCTTTTTATGGACTTCATTGCTCAAAGTCATTGTGTACCTAGCTTAAAACATTAGCATAACACCCAGAAAAATCAACACTCAAATCTCTTGCGTGAAAAGGAAAGTATCTCAGCACCCAGTCAACACTGAACACACTAAATAGTCCACCCTGATTCTAGAGCATTTGAAAGTTTTAAAAGCTTTTGGCATTTTAAAAATGTATTTTCTATGTGCTACCTGTCATCTTCAGAAGACATAAGAGTATTAAAAGTAAAGAATTAGCGAGAATTTCATGCAAGAGAGTAATTTTGTGGACTCTTGCATAAAATCTGCATCACGCAAATGCATTAAACTTAGGCATGGCAGAAAAGAATGGTAAAAAATTATATGCAGGACTAATTACAGTTATATTTGAAATTCTGCCTGTCAGCCATAATGAGTTGCTTAGATAAATTTGTGGAATAAAGCAGGCAGAGCCTTGGTCAGACCAGTGCCTGCTGCCATGTTAGAAGAAAACTCTTCTCCTAATTAACATCATCATTTTGTTCTGGATCCTAATGCTGAAAATAGATCTCATGGTAAGCATGCAGTCTGAATTGTCATCCAAACTACTATGGCAGTATCTGCTGCAATAATATATTTAATCATCATCAGGTTAAAGGTCTTCTGCTTGATTTTAACAACCACTTTACCATCACTTCACAAATCTACTAGTTAATTATTAGCCTTTTCAAGTGGATTTCATACTCAGCCATTCTTTTCACTCCTTTCAGTGAAATCTTGCTATTAGTATTAAGCAGAATTGCTGTTTTCAGACCACCATGAGTTGTCAACTTGTATTCAGCCGAAGACGTGTGATGTTTTCAGATGTACCAAAACTATTTTTCTATCACAATAAACCAGATCCGAGATTATCTGGTGAGCCTATCACACACAACAGGAAAGATTACATATCCTGCTAAGCCAAATTTGTTAAATTGTGAAAAAATTTGCACGGAATCCATCAAAGTCATGTTTTATTTGCTAGATGACATGACAATGCAGATAGAAGGCTAAGACAACCTCTATTTCATGTATAACTACATACATATTTATAATTAGTTACACACATACTTATGTACATGTAAGTACAATCCCCTGTCCTAAAGGTACATCATCTTTTGACAGGTACCATGTTTCTGTATGAAGTAATAAACATTTGCTGCATATTTTACTCCATGCTGCTGAAAATATGTGATTTCATGTGACAGCTTTGTTAACTGTTTTCACATTAGCAACCAACACCCTTTTTGTGTTGGCTGGTAATGTCTTTGCTTTGCTTCCCTCAGCTTCCCTGTGAACACTATGCATGCTGAGAGTTACTTTAGAGATTCATCCAACTAACCTCTGTTTCTTCCAATTGGAAATGCAGTAACTGTCCAAATCCCAAAGCCCTCTTTTGAAACCAATATATTTTCTCAATTACATCTACAAAGCAGCTGAACAAACCCTCTGATTATGCTTAATTAGGTAAACTAGCATAGCAAATAAAACATTTGAACCCTCTTTCATTTAAATCTATTTTCACATATAGAATAAAATTCATAACAGAGGCGTCACCTAAATGTCACTCCAGATACGAAGCAAGATAGGAAACTAAATTTGAATATTTCTAGATTCAGCAAGCAGCACCTCTGAGAGAAGCACTGCGTGGAGGTGGCTCAAACCTTCCATTCAGCATGGCCACCCCAAAGTTTTTCATTGCAGGACTTCTCAGCAAGTGTTATTTCAATCTTAGCAATTTTTGTCACTCGTGTGAAAAAATATTTCACTTATTCTACCCACAGTGGCAGCTGTGTGGATACGTATCTTTTCTGCTCTTTCCAGACAGTAACAAATATTAGCTATTTTCATATACACCCTCACAAAGACTTCTGAACAGTAATCATGAACTGGTGAAGTTCGAACAAAGATCATCTGAACTTGGGTATAACAGCTTGCTTTTCTTCACAACTTTATTGCATTTCTTGCAAAGCTGGTGTTTGCCCTGTTTCTTCCTTACAGCAGGTGATGACACAGGGCTGTGAAAGCACTTCCCCTTTTGAGGAACCATTGGAAACAATTCATAGTCCACAAGAAAGCCATGGTAACTTATGACAAAATAAAGTGAAAGCAGCTTACTGACTAGTCATGGAACAATGCTCCATTACCTTCCCCAGGACATACATTACAGGAAAACAAAATTATTGTTAATTAGATGCATCACACTTTCCTTTTTCTCTATGTGTGTGTGTGCACAGATGAATGCAATTTCAATACATCCCTCAGAATGTAACTGTCTGTGCAGCTGCCTGAAGCAAAAAGTACCACACAGACCTGAAGGAAGAATTTTGATACATTTATAAATAGTCCTAGTATATGATGATGCTTTTTGGCTGATACATTTTAGTAAGTTTTTCCAAATCAAACACAAAAATATTCTGAAGTAAAATAGGGATGAATTAAACAATTTGCTGAGATAGCAAAAATGAGGCATTTTTAAGATATACAGGGCCCTCTGAGACCACCAAACTTCTACTATCATTTATGTAACCCCAAGCAACAAAATTTTTGAAAAGATTGCTCATGCTATGCCATTACTTCTGCAAAGGGTTTCTCACAGACTGTTGAAAGTTCACAATACTTGACTTTATATATTTACCAGGAAAATTTTATTAAAATACAAGTGACCTTTTATTAGTGATGGTCTCATGATGCAAAATACAAACACGGATCCAGGTTTAAATGGTTTGAACTTTCAATGGAGTCTTGGTTCAGCCATTATAAATGTCAAGGCTATTTGCAAAATTCAGATTGAGGTTTGAATGTCAATGTATGCATCAAATTCAGGGGTTTAGGGGCCTAGTTATGTGCTTCAGAACTCTCCCGAATTGTTCTTAGTTACTGTATCTTCAATAGTGAATAATTTCCTGACATATTACTTTAAAAGGCATGCAGAATAAAAAAGCAGGTCTGCAGTAAGAATGGCTTCAAAAATGGCAAAGTCAGGTAGAACAGACAAACAGCCATGTCAAACTCTTACTGTGAAGAAGCAAAGATGCAGACAGGAGGATCAATTTTCTTATAATTAACAAGTGTCACACATCAGATTTCAGAAGAACCACAGAATATATTTTGAGTTGAGACAACAAATACTTTGGCAGGTGATTGAATCCCTTCTGCATTAGTGAAAAAGGTACATTGTACTCACCATCCATGAAAGCTTGAACAGCCTTGTCTACATTGTTATCAAATTGCTGCAACACCAGAACTATCTCGTTATTGCTTTTGTTTGGAACAATTGATCGGATTGCATTGATCTGTAAGTAAAAGAAGACAATAACATGAATTTATCATACTCCTTTAGACTATAAGGTACCTCTGTGCCAATGTACGTTTATATAAATGCCTGTTACACTGCTGTGCTCAAGAGCACTCAGCAATGTATCTGCACAAAGCCATACCCATCCTATCCTTATCCAGCCATGCAAATAATGAAGCAATTTCTTCATGAGATCAAATCACAGACCTGGTAGCCAGTAATCCTGGAAATGAATCCTATTCTCAGTCACAGCAGAACTAGTTTAATTCAACCAACACAATCTGGCCTTATGCTTCTTTCCTAAATGGTCTATTTGCTGCCAAGGCTCTTGACATACCACCTTCACAAATGTAGTGAGCAGACAACTTTTTCAACAAGGCTCTTGCATGGCCTTGCTACATGAAAGTAGTGACTGATGCTTTTTTGGCATCTGAAAAAGAATCATATGCATGAAAACAGTCGGAGGCTAAAAGAGAACAATGTAATTTTTAAACGTTCTAGTGGCTGCTCAACATAATTTCATGTACAAGTGACCAGGAAGCTTGTGTAACAAAATCCTGAACAAAGGACATGAGATGCCAAATGCTTCCTTCAGGAAACTGCTGATGGATGAGGTGACTCTGGCACGCCATGCTTAAATTTCACAGCATTTGCTACTGCTGTATTGTCAGTATCCACTGATACCAAATGGAATTCAACTAATGATGTTTTAATAAAATATTCCTACTGGAATCACACTGATCATTTATTTTCTCATCCCTGTGTATTACAGCTGAAAGCAAATAGTTACGTGAAACTTCATTGCTATTTTACTTTAAAAATGCTATAAAAATTTTACTAGATCAGACAAAACCAAAAATATTTAAACGTAACTAGCAAAACAGAAGCTGATGATAAAAAATGAGAGACTCTGCCAAACCAGTCTAACTGTTCCAAATTAGCTTAAGGAGCTTCTGTGTCAAGATATCCAGCACGTATTTATAATCAGAAACTTGTTGTCCAGCAGATGTTTATCTGGCATCCTCTTTTGTCATCTTTCTGTGGGAATACATCCTTGATTAGTGTGTATTTTATTTACTGCATCCCAATGTCATCATGCTAATTGTGAAGCAGTGTGGTCTTTTTATTGTACTGTGAAATATAATTGCAAAAAAGTATTATGTGAAGGTAGAGGTGTTTAAGGGAATTAGGCTGGCTCACCTCACGTGGCAGAAGCATTCACATTACCTTGTCTTAGCTGCCCAGTTAGGTGCTGAAGGACAATCTCTATGGAACCTCCATCAACAGGGACATCAGAAGGTGATTGAGACCACTTAAGTGCTCAAATTTGACAAAAGAATCTTATTTTGCTGTAGTATGTTCACCCAACTCATCAACCACGGTGTTTCCCTGTCCTGTATACTACCATAAACCAGGAATCACAGCAGGTTCTCTCAATGCAGTGATGGGACAGCTCAGATTCCTGATGCCTACTGGACTCAGCTTCGGAATTGCAAAAGGCTCACTGGCTTCAGCACATGTTAGTACAGCTACATAGGATGATTTACTGTGCTCCTGTCCATCACACCCCTCTCTGCAGCTTCACAATTGCCCAGCACCTCTCAGGTGGCCTTGCACAGTCCAGGCCAAAGCTGTAATTTAGAAGGCAGTAGAGTTGAAGTGTCTGTCTACTTCCCAAGGACCCTTTCCCAAAGGCCTGTCTCACTCTCTGTCTAATGGTGCCATGCTATCACTGAACCAGGCCTGCCCCCAGCCTGAACCAGCTCCCCAGCCAACAGAGGCTGCTTCAGAATATCTACTAGACAAGGGTAACTGACTGAATCAGAGGTTGTTGTTGCCAAAAACTATGCAGAAAATCCCCTGTCTGCTCAAGTTTCTCTCTTCAGCTGACATGCATGCATGGAGAAGGAAGTAATGAGTGGAGCTCTCTGCTATGTACTGTAGGCAGCCAAATGAAAACTAACCCGAATCAATAGGATGCGAAGAGAAAGCACTGGAAAAAGGAGTTAATTAATCTAGTGATTGTGGGCACAAGCATGCTATTTACTGGTAAACCTGCAACAAGTGTGAACTGAGCTGGCTCCATAATAAAAGTTGGCAAAGACACTAAGGTAGAGCAGGCCACAAGCTGCAGTTCATTTTATGTTCAAGCTCATAGCTCCCAAACATTTTCACCATGTGGATTACATCTTCATATTCTCACAAAAAACTCCCCTCTTCTTTCACAATCATGTGGATTGTCTCTCTGCCTACTCAAAATTGCATAATCTCCTTGTGGTAACTGCTTACAGGAAAAATAGTAAAAGAAATATCTAGAGTATTCTAACCAACTTTAAACATAAGCACAAGGATCTCACATGGCTTCTAGGTCCTACTTTGCTATGAAAGGTCTGCAAGCTTCAGGAAGCACCTGGAGACAACCAAGTGAGGCTAAGACCTCACTTGGAGGATCAGGCAACTCACCACACAGTGCACTTTGGAAGCTTCTTAAAGACAAGAATATCTGTAGGGTAGAGGACATTGACACACAAGAACTCAACCAAGCAGGCTATGTTTTAGACTACAAAAATCAACCAAAGACTTTCTGTTGGCACTGTGTGATCTTTGTTAGGAATATTTTGATTATAGAAAAACCAGAATTAAAAGCTAAACTGTGCTACATCCAACTAGTACTATAATTAAATACAAAAAGGTTATGGAAACATTCTAGTTGTGGAGATAATCCAAAAAAACCCAAAAAAGATGATGATCTTAGGAAAAATGCTTAACAGTACAGAAAAAAGAAATTTAGCATATGACAACACTGTGGACACAGCCCTGGTTTAGTTCGAGTACTAAAAAAATCGATTTAGAGAATGAATATACTGTAAAGCTCAACAGTTGTACTGCCAAAACCCAACAGTATTTTTTGTTGCCTGTTGCACAAAAAATACATTTGTTTATCTTTCTATATGGAAAATATAAAAATTTGAGAAGTTTAATGAAAGAATTCCTCAGAAAAAGAACATCAGATTGCAAAGGAAAGCATCCAAGACCTAGCAAATCCCAAATCAGAAGTTGCTTAGACTTTTTAAATCTGCTTCTCTTGTGTATGTATGCTGTGATACTCAGGATACCTGCAAGTTAGTGTCTCTCCTATCCAGATTTGTGCAGTGATTTATGTGGGTGAGTAGATGAAAACTAAAATTTGCAACCAGTAGGATGCATCAAAATTAATACACACACACATATATATACATAACTATCTCAGTTTAAAACCAAGAGAGCAGAGATCCCAAAAGGTTTTGATTCAAACCAAAGTACTTTGTCTTGTAAATTTTTAGGAACAAAATGGCATCATGCTACAGTACTTCTGGAAGTTCAAAGACAAAGACCTGTGTGACAGATACCAGGTCTACAACACATGCACTGTTTGACCAGTGTTTTAATCCAGAATACATTGGAACAGTTGTACACAGGCAATGAAAATGCCAGCAATTTCTGGACAGAAATTAATGACATGGTTACAAGACTCAAATAGTGACCTGACAGTATATCTGGGAGGAGGACAAAGTATATGGAGGGAGACCAGGCTATATGACAGCCTTCATCTAGAAATACAAATTTCAAGGTCCCTGATATTCTATTCCTTAGTCCTTTAACTGTGATTTCAAATATGTATGTAGATTTCTAGGTCTGAAGCTCAGCTGTCATGCAAAAAGTGTCCCATTTGTTTCCAGAAAGGGACCTAGTGACAAAAAAGAAAAAGCCAAAGGAAGGGATAGGGAACATCCTGACAGCATAAGCCTGACACAAATGCACTTCTCCAACTGTAGGTCATAAGAGACCTAACACAGACTGGGATGAACAGAACCATATCAAAGCTCCAGGAATGCTTGACAAGTGCAAGATGACAAGGTGGGCTTACACTGAAGAGCTCAGTGTGAGCTGGATCTAGGCACTCCAGGTATGCTGGCTCCTCTCTGCTTCACCTGCTAGCTCAGGTGATAAAACAGCCCTTGTGCTAGTACAGCTATACACCTCACCTGCTTGTACAAACCTCCAGTTGAGAGAAGTTGTTTGTTTCTCTCCAGTTGAGAGAAGTCCATCACCTTCCAATCCAAAAAACTGTATAGAGCTCATTTTTATAACAAGTATTGTGATAGGATGTCAGGGCAGGAGGTAACTCCTAACTTTCTCTCTCTAAGCTGACAATCCTCAAACTCAGCAAGAATATCCATCTTCTTAATACGTAAGAAACAGATTATGCAACTAGAATCATCTGGTATTTATGACTTCTCAACAACAAATTCCTTTAAAAAATATTTAGCATCCTAAAGTATGAAAGAAAGTACAAAAAAGTACAAGAATGTAAGAGCAAAAGAATCTCTTGCCAGGCAATGGTAATTCATTAAGGCCATTCTGCAAAGGCTAACTCAACAGTATACTTTATTAGATTTCCATGTATGTGGGAGAAAACATTTTTTTTCCTACTTACTGAAACCTGATCACAGGAGAAATAGCATTACCAGACAGACTACAGGGAAGTAAATTATTTTAATTATTTTGTGAAACATCCTGTTTTTATCCAGTGTAGATTCCCAGTGAACTCCTGTCATCATCTGAATGCTAGACAGCATTCCAGGACTCCAAGAGAATTCAGTAACATACCTTCAGAACCACAGATAATTAATGCTATTAATGTTAGCATTAGTTGAGAATTTGTCACTGACAGTAGTTAAATTCCTGGGCTTTCCCTCCTGTGGCCTAACAGGAAAGCACACTACTTTATGAACTACTAAGAAAACTTTCTCAGAATTTCAGCTTACAAAGGCTACTTTATCACAGATCTAAAATACGTATCTGTGATCTTGAAAAAAAACTGTATGCAGTCAAAAATGTGAAAGACAGAACCCAGGTCCACCTCCATTTAGACCCACGATCCAGAGCTCAAGCCCTGCTAATGCTTGCTGCAATCTGAGCCAGACTGTGTCTCATCAGGACCAGAATTCCACAGTCATGAGGATGTTTTTATCTGTCTCATACAAAAAATGTTGAAGACTGCCCAGAAGTGGAATCAAAGTTGAAAAAGGTTTCAAGTCCCCTCAGGTAAGCTTCTACCTCACAATAAAATCCCCAAGGTCTGATCAGATACACTTGACTGTTTTTCTGATGATTATTGTCAAACATCTCAACATCTCATTTGGAGGAAATTTTTGGCTCACCAAAAAAAAAAAACCCCAAAAAACCAACCAAAAAAAAAGAACAAAAAACCCCCCAAAATTTAAATGAATCAGTAAAAGGTTACTTCTGAGGAATATAGCACACAGGAAAGGATGCTGAATTCTACCCTCTCATGGTAGCTTACTCCAAGTCCTCACAAACACCCATTTCACAAGACTTTCCAGGTAAGTCAAGCTCAAAAAGAAACAGAGCCTGCCTGGAAGTTGTGACACCAGATTACCTATTCCACATGCAGAACCAAACTGACAGTGATGTGTATTCCTCTAAGCCCTTTACGTTCTCTGTCAAGTTTCAAACCGTTCCCAGGCAACTGTAACAACATGGACTCAATCACTGCCTGTTTGCTGCTCTGCTCCATCTGGTCCCCCTTGGCATCATCTCAAAGAGGATGTTTCTGGTGAATAAGTAACATATCCGGGGTTCAGAGCGTTTGTTTATGTATTTCTGACAGAGTGACAAATTAAACTTCTTTGCTGAAAGCTCACGGCTGTTTTGAAACCCCTGAACACAGCTGCTCTAATCCCCTTGAAGTAAGTTACTATTACGGTCATTTAGACAGAAATATTCTTATTTATGCTTGGTTAGGAAAACTAATGCTGATCCACCTTCACTTTGCACTAAACATTAAGATCAACACATTTTCTCTAAGTTAAGAACTAAATTAATTTATAAGTATGGTTATCAATAAACACAGACATTTCCTACTTTATTTTTACTGCATGTCAGTAGCAAATTTTTATGTACCCATATAAATCATTCAATTCCATTACACCCCCAATTTCTCCCAAACCCCGCAAGTGAAGCAGGAAAGAAGGGCTGCCTGCAGAACACTGCCAGTTTCCATAATCTAGGAATTTAGCATTAGCAGATGTCCTGGCTACATTAAGCAAGAAAATGCACTTTAAAACCACTTTATGGTAGAATTTTTAAAAAGGTTTTTAACTTCTTCTACACAAACATATTTCATGAATACAATTTGACTTGGTTGCATTAAGAGGCTATTTCTTACATTGGAGACATTTTTCCAGAAGCTTTACTAAGTTTTCCCTGACAAACTGAACAAGTGCTGCTAATATCCCCTTTGAGCAAAATGACAGATTTGATCAGATCTGTGCCTCTCTTTTGCTGCATGATCTATTAATCACCCTGATACTTTCTGATCATTTATTCCTAGTAAGCCCCCAAAAAGTTCTACATGCTGCAGTAAACTTCTTTAGGCACTTGTCATGGATTTATTATTTTGCCCTTATCCACCAAATAGAAAGCCAGACATTCCAATATGTTCTTTCAGGATTCCTGAGAAGTTTGGCTTAGTAAGAACTGTTCTACTTGAGTGATGACAGCACCATTTACAGACCTGAATCTGGGATATCCTTAAGCCAAGTTAAATGGCCCATCAAGTGACAAAAGTGCATTTTGATCAACTCTTCTGGTCTTTGAACAGTCCATCTACTTCAACACATGGGCAAAGAACAGCTGCAAAGGTCAACTTTAAGGAGAAAGTGAAATCACAGATTGGAAACTATCTGCTTTTGTAATGCATGACTTTAAATTTACATACTACTTTCATTCCTTCCACTTTAAATCCTACTCTTTCCTTGCATACTGACTATTTCTTGTGAAAACCACATTTATGGTGTAATGCAAACAAAACTGTGAAACCTCCAAAACCACATCTGAATAAAATTTCCTTCTTGCAGTGCTGCCCATCTGCTCCTCCAGCTCTGACACTTGAGATGACAAATGAGAAAGCAAGCCTTTCAGGAGAACTTCAGCAAAACTTCACTCCTAACAGAATCTCAAAAGGATAATTTTCATCTGAATGAGTATTTTGCTAATTCCAGCTGACAGCAGATCTCACTTGTTCAAACATGTTTAGACATACAGGAAAAAAAAAAAAGATGGGCCCAAAAGCAAGTCCTGAAGTTTAAACAGCTCCTGGTATTTCTCTGGATCAAAACCAGTCACATGCCAGAGATGAATGGTTATTCTGGAGACTGCCTGATATTCACTCTTCTCTCATTAAACTAAGAGGGCCTAATTGTTGCCGGAGACAATACATCACTTGTCTTCCTCACTCCAACTGCTTCTTCTTTGGAAGCCTTGTAATTCAGAATCTCAGCACCTCTTCTGGTGATGTACTAGGTTAATGCTTAAATACTTCCTTTGATTTTATAGATCCTGGATGCAAGCCAATGAGTTTGACTCATTTTATCCCTTAATCCAGTGAACTTTTGTGCATATGATATGAACTATGTATAACAGTCTCTGAAAATCCTGAAATAAAAACTAAGTCCTCACTTATTTTCAGGCATAGAGATGATTATGAGTGTTATCAGAGGCAAGAGGTAGAGTGGCATAGTGAAGGAAGACTACAGCAAGGGTCAGGGCAGAGGGAATTATTCTGAGGCAGATCCTGATGGGAAACTTCTTATACTAGTTATGCCAGCAAAAACTAGACACCTTTGTGTCTGCTGAAATGCAGAACTTAGGTTATTCCAGAAAATCTGTGCATTATATGCATGAAAACATGGTAATTGAAACAGTCCTGGCTCCCTCACAAGAGTATCACAGCTGCAGGAGTCTGCCAACTATGGAAACTTTCATTAGCCTTCCTAAAATCACAGGCCAACATTTATATAAATCTCTTGGGGGAGAAAAAAGAAGATATAAAATAGAATGTTTAACCTATTGACTCTATGAACTATTTCAGCTGAAATGCCAAGAATGAATTATACCAGTATCACTACTACAGTAGCGTTCTCTCATGACTCAAATTCAGGGGTGGGGCACTACAGAGCCTGGATGTGAGTGTAATGTCCAAAATGTCTGCACTGGCCTCACAGCACTTTTAAAACAGTGGCAGAGGTTTTACTTTCTTGTATAACTAGAAGCTGATCATGGAAAGAACACAGGGAATGGTAACCACTGAAAAAAACCCCAAACAACCACGCTCTCCACCGCCAAACAAAAGAACAAACGTGCTGAAATCTGCAAGGGATCTGCACCACGTTTTTATCACAGTGAAACAACCTTCAGTTTAAGGAGAAACTTGTGTGCTACTTTTGCAGAAACTTACATGAGCAAGTATTTGTATGCAGATGTACAGCTCCTTTGGCCTCATGTAAGTCCCAGCAAGATCAAAGTTTTAAGTACATTATGATCTGCAAGCACTAAGGTAGAAGAAATGGAGAACTGGGAAGGGACTGTATTCTAGTCTGTTCTTTTAAACCAGGCCTGCTTGTATTTACCTTAATGGCAATGGATTTATGGAGCTCAGCAGAAGTATTATATTTATAAACCTTGGTATTTTTACCCAGAAACATTGCCTCCCAAAAGGTAGATAAAAGTAAACGCTAAAGTCACTCTGCCTCAGTGCTGTGAGGCATGACCATGGAAGTTCTGTAAGCTAAGTGAGAAAGGGATGTGATTTTGACTCTTACCTGAACACTGCCAATATGTCTGCTTTTCAAACATGCAAATGAAATCCTCATGTTTTAGCAGTTTACATGCAAATATTATCAAAGGCAACTCTGCAGGCCATATTTGTTCAACTCTTTTCTCATATTTCTAGTGCATCACTCAAAGACTTCTGAAGCTACAGTCACTTCATAGCTACTCTGTTGCTGCCCATACAATAATCCAAATACAAGGTACCAAACGAGCCATTCTAACCCTGTTTTAAAACAAGAGGGTCTTGCCCAGGTGCAATGGCTCTCTGAGCATAGCACTTTCTGAGGTACATAGACTGCATGAGGCTTATGCTGTTTGGTCACTAACCCTTTAAGCAGCAGGTTATTAATCTGTATTTGCCAGAATAAAACCCAGTAATTTTCAAAATAATTCCAACTGCTATTAAACAAAGTTTTCCATTTGGCATAGGGATTTAGTGGCACTAAATACTGATGGAAGATACAGGAATAAAGAGTGGAACAATTTATAATAGAGTGTATTGATCCAATTATTTCCCTGCCTTAAAATGCATATGCTGATAAACACTTGATTTTGGAAACTCCAGTAGATATCACACTTGGAACAGTAGATATATCTACTGTGAATAAAACTCCTGTTGCAGTTTAAGACAAATACATGATTTGTAAAATCCTGTACTTGTAAAACTGACTTAAATAAAAAATTTCAAGCTACACAGTAAATATGCAGAGCTTCAATTGATTTACTGAGTTGTATTTTGAGAATTACTGTAGTTTACCTTTGAGCACTCTGGCACCAGGGAAAAGAGTCTAATGACATTACTTTCTACTGCAAAATCATCATGCTATTCAATTTTATAACCCTGTGCTGTTATTAAGGACTAAGGAAGATATTCATCACCAATAGAGAGATTCGTATTGACATGCAAATCCTCAAGCACAATGAGTAATTGAAATGTTAACAACAAATGTAAGGTAAAACTACTCAAAAACCAGGAACCTGGGCAGTGCAACAGGTAAGGAACTTTTTCCTGTAAGGAGATTTAGAGCAAAAGAATTTCTATGGTTAGACGGTCTCTTCACAATCTGCCTGCTGGGAGTCACAAAAGATCTCCTGACCTACCTCATATCCTAATTAGATTTAGGTCCTTTACTGCTCCTGAAAGGGTGCTGAGGCTCTTGCTCTATCCAAAGATATGGAGAAGACTCACTCAAGCACATGGAACGCAGTTAAAAGCAGACATACTTTCACAGGAAAAAGTAATCTACTCTTTTCAGATCCTGCACTTTTAGGAATTGATTTAACTACTGTAACATTTTTTAGCAGAAAATTATTTCTAAAGGGCATGTTTCTTCAATGGTTGCATTTTGTACAGGAGCAATCATCCCAAAGTGCTGTTCTCCACAGCATCAGTGTGTACAGGAATTACAAAGGAATAAGAGAAGCCTAGCTGACAAAACAGTCTCTCTGCAAAAAAGTAAAAATGCTTCTTGTCAAGCAGGATTCAGATTAATCCTATCAACACCTTTCTGTGTACTTAACTTCACACACAGTCAATACATAATAAAGTTCAGTATGTGATCAGTGTTGGAAAGAGCAGAAATTAAATATGCATGCAAATATAATTTTGGTATGCATTGTACTGTTACTTCAACCTACCTTTTCCTTGATATTTACAGGAGAATTGATTTCTGCCATCTTTATGCAGAGGAGAGAAGTGTCTCTGAAATGAAAAAAAAAAATCAAAGAGATTAATCTGGAGGTTTTAGTCCCAACCTGTCAAAGCTACACCCGTAATGACTAATTGTATATGCATATGCTTACCTGTAAGCATCAGAGAAACATGAGAACACAATGCCCTGCACCGCAGTGCTCAATCCTGCCAAAAGGTAAAGCTAGTCCAAATTTCCTACCTTTCCCAGATTAGTACTGCAAGCCATTCAAAAATGCCTTATAGCTATAAATCTGGATAGAAGGTGCATCACACTTCTCCCAGCCATGTCTCCCATACCCTGTTCTGAGGCTGTAAAGAGCAGGAGTACCTTAGATGAACTTAACAGCTCCTCTTTTCTCATTCACCAGCATCCTCAGTTTTTGCCAAAAGAATTTATCAATTAATGCAGTCCTAAAATGCAGCTAAATGTGCCACGAAGTTGGGCTGACAAGTGCTGCACGGCTGTTTGTTGTCTGTTTTTAATTCAAAACTAATTCAGAGGATTTCGTCACACAGTTTCTACTGAAACTAACAGGGTCTGTATATTTAAATCTCTAAGTCTTCTCTGAAAACTTGGGCACATGAATGGAATTTGCATGTGATTAAGAAATGCTGCAATACGTTTTCTATTTCTAGTTATGTGGCTGGGTAAATGAGAGACACTCTACCACATGATGAAGAGTTAACACAGGGAAAGGAGTCCTGTTGTCTAATCTTGCTTCCATCAAAACCAACTGCCTTAAACTTTCACATTTTAAAATTAAATCAGACACAAAGAATTACAGCAAAGACTAAGTCAAATGAAATACAAGTTTGGTTTGATCACTCTCTTTAACTCTGTTGTCCACTAATAAAAAGGTATAGGTACAGATATATGAGAATGAACCCTTAACTTCATTCTAAGTTTGTAAGTTTAAGCTCCTTTTCCCCATTTGAGCATTCGCTATGTGGACTGATATGTGTTCCAAAAGTTCTTCTAAATCTCTTTTAATGCCCTTAAACAATCCTCCCTTAAATTCTTCTTTAAAACACAGAGGTTTAGTAGAGTTCAAACTCCAGAAATTAAGCACTTCTCTTACAGTATTCACTGACAACAATTAAATCTTATAATTAATTTCTGTATGCACCCATTTTCTAACTAAAGAGATGAGAGCTGATGAAGCATATGGGGAAGAGATAACAGGACGAAGAAAAAGAACTTCATTTGAGTTTTGGTCTGATGAAGAGCCAAAAGACAAGAGTAACCATTTCCACTGCCAGCTATTAAAAAGACATGCTGGAAATGAGTAAGGCTGTTCGTGTCATCTCCATTTTACTACAGCATGAACAGATGTTCTATTAGAATTCAAATACCTTTTACCTGTATTAAGTCAGTGGCTCAAATGCTTAGCCAAGACTGGAGTCTCACTAGGTTTGATAAGCCTTCTTGGCAATTGGGTCACTGTGTCACTCTGAAGGCCGTACTGTCTGCTGGTATCTCAGAGCTGAAGGTTCCTTCCTGCCCCTCCTTATATCAAGAATGAAAGAGCTCAAATTAGTTTCTTTGTCATGTCCACCCAGAGGCTAGAAGCAGAATTAAAAACATCTGGACGGAGCAGGCAGGAAGATCACACAGAAGGTAAGTTAAGGGCAATGCCATTTCCAATATTTAGTGTGCTCCAATAACAAAAGAAAGGTGTTGAGAAATGCTTGTAGCCTGCAGTCCCTAGACAATTTTTTTTAATGTACTTCTTGTCTTTTGCTGTCAGCTATTTCTCATGCCAAAGGGGCAAAGAACATGAGATACAGATAATCAATTTTCCCATTGCAAATCCCCATGCAGACTGGAAAAGTCAGCTCTCAAGTTACTCTGAGTCTTCATCTCCCTTGCTGCTTCTCATAAAAGCATGGCTTCTACCTAGTGACATCAAAGCCATGCTGGACAGGTCCTATTCTCTGTTTAAGAGATACCTGTATGGTGAGGAACAGTTAAGGAATTTGACTGGTTTGCTCTTGTATCTAGTACGGAGCACATTTTGTAATGTTAGAGACAACTGATCAATGCATGCTTGCATACTGATTTAAATACACTTAATCCCATCCAGAACTCGTAACAACAATAACAAAAAAAGTAAAATCTGTTTCTGATGAACCAAACACACAACACAGAAACAAGCTCACTAAGAGAGCTAACAAACTCTTCTGGCTTTAAAAGTTTAATCATCTATAAAAACCACTAAGTAATGGGAGAAGATCTTTGTCACTTTACATCCTCAGGTTCTTTTTCAACATATCAATTTTGTACCAAATCATACATTTAAAAACTGCATCTTGTATGGAGCAAATTAATCCAAATAACGATACTTTGTGAAAGCCTCGTGCCTCTCAACTAAGGTTTCTTCAAAGACACTAGCTAAATAATTCTTGAAATTTAACTTAATTTTGCTGATTAAACCCTACTACTTAACCAATTTTACTCTTTGTAGCAATGCTCTGACTTGATTTAAAAGCAGACATAAAAACTTCATTCAACACCTTGGCAGAATTTGATGTGCCTCTTCTTTGCTGTACACTGCAGGTGTTACTATGATTATAGCCTTCCACCAGTAAATGTGGCGCTGATTCAGCTAGCTTGCAACTGCAAGCTGTTTCAAAAAGACCTGGCAAGCTACATGAAACATACCCTCTGCTTCTTTCTTCCTTCCTCTCTTTTTTCTTTTCCTTTTAAGATAAAGAACTAAGAGGTCACCAGCTTTTACAAACAGACCCATTTCTCTACACTTCACACACTCCATTAATATGCATATTACAACTGTCAAAATGAAGATGCTAAAACTGAGTTGGAGCTATTTTTCATTCACCTTCTCCAAGGACAGCTAATTGGAATAACATGCATAAAACACTTGCTCATTTATATAACTCAGTCCAGCACTGCTTGTTATGTAAAATACAGATGATACATTAAAAAAGAAAATGTCAATGCTGCACTAATTTTTAAAAGCATCATCCTTTATGGCTATACTTAATAGCTAACAAATTTAATTTCCTCATTGTAGCACCAACTGATTTAATGACAGAACTAGTGTTTTTTCTCTAGAGTTATTTTAATCTCAGTACTTAACAATTACTTAGTTTCTAATCCTGTGGCAAAACTATAGCACATCCATAATTTTATGAACAAAATAGTCCCACTGAAGTTTACAAGCTTTGTCTCCAAGCTTGAGCTCCTACATTCTCATCCTGAGTTCTTCAACAAAGCTTCTTCCTCTGCTAGTTGTGGAACATCAGAATAGGACCCTCAGCTGAGCCCTAAAGGCACCTAAAGCCAGTGGAGAACAGTACTTTACACGACACCAACAGCATGCACACAAAAGAATGTTTGGAGAAAGATCTCTGACAGATTTTCTGCACTGGCCAAGTTAATACAAGTACTACATTTAAATCACACCGAACACTGTATATGAGAGATTCTCAGCTTGAATGTCAGCTTACATGTTTTGTCTTTTTCCACCATCTCCTGCTTGCATTTTTGCTCCTGAAATGCCACTGCAAATCATGGCAAAAGACTTCCAAGAAAAAGAAATTAATGAAAAAACCCCCAACAAACTACGAAATCCCTTATATAACTGGGTCATTAATTTCTGATACAAATTTCCAAATGCACTACCTGGAACAGGAGATCACTCTTATTACATCCTGACCTCAAATACTAACAGGGTGTTTTTTCTAAAGCTATTACACACATCCAAATGAGACATTTCACTTGCCTTGTAAAATGAAGCATTTCAATAGCATTCAGGGGAATGCTGCAGAGAAGACTTGGACTACTTTTGGCAGAGTTTTACTTCTCTCCCCTACCAAATGAAGCAATTCATATTAATCTGTGCAGGTTTAAGCTACTATGAACCTGAACCAGGGCATCTATGGTGCTGGCACATGCTCTGTCCTGCTGACCTTAACTGTAAGCAGCAACGTCCAGCAGGCAGACAGTTACAGGAACGGCCTTTAACCACTGCAGAAAATATGTCAGAGCTCACCTGTCACAGCCTAAAGTATGTGGCTGCTCGCCCAGCCTTTACAGAAGTTTCCTTTCTGTCTCCAAGCAGCAGTGAAATCCCACTGCTGCTGTGTTAAGCTTCCAAAGGATGCCCACCACCTTCCCACTGGTACCAGCATCAGAGGTGTTTGGCCCACAGACACCTTCCAGCCAGCCAGACCCTCAGGAAAATCTGACAAACACTCCATGCTACACAACATTATGGATGGGTGGGACTGCCTGCATCTCAAGCATCAAAGAATCACAACATCTCTCTGTCTTGCCACTGCTGCAAAACCTGGCACATTTAAATTTCACACTTCAAAACTCTGTCAGATGCTCCTCACTCTTAACACCACCAAAAAAACAAAACCCCCAAAAAAACCCAAAACAACAAACCACCTTGCAAATACACAGAGAGGAAAAGTAGTTTATGAAAGAATAAGTTGCCAAAAAGATTTGTGAAAGTACCCCATCACAGTAAAGTCTATCAGAGTGGAGACCGTGTGTGACACCTGCTCCACCACTTCTGACATCTGAAAATGCAACTTTGGCAAAGGGAATCAGAAAATTCCCCATTAAACAGGCACATAATAATCTGCTGTTGGGAGGATTTCCCCATCTGTAGGCTTATGGATGAATGCTTTCCTACACTCCAAAAAATGTCACAGTTCCTCATCTGCCCACTGCAACTGTTTCCTTTTATAAGGAAATACTACCCCAGCAAACCAAGAATTCCAGGTCTAACTGACTTGACCCTTGCCAATGCTTCTCTAATCTCAGTCACTGAGTGAGCTTTGTCTATTAAAAGAGAACCTAGAGTTTACAATTTAGTCACTGAATTTTTTTCATGAAGTATAACAACATCAGAATATGAATTTTAATGATTTTCTATTTTTAATTACAGATTGTTTTTTTCATTTCCAAATAGTTCAGTCAAAATCCCCCAGCTCCAAAAAGCTAGACAGGTATGGGCAGAACAAAGGAATCACAATTTTAGAGGAACTTCAAAAAATAAGAAAAAAAGTGCTAAGTACCTGTGCTGGTTTTGAGTAAATTTTTTTCACAGAAGCTTCAACACAGGGATGTTGTAGTTACTGTCAGCATTTCTTACATAGCACCAAGACCTTTTCTGCCTCTCACCCCACCCCAGCAGCGAGGAGGCTGAGGGGCACAAGAAATTGGGAGGGGACAGAGCCAGGACAGCTGAGCAAAGGGATATTCCGTATCATATGATGTCAGGCTCAGCATACAAAGCTCTGCCACTCAAACCTCACTCCCATGGGGAGGCAGTGAATGAGCAGCTGTGTGGTGCTTAGTTGCTGGCTGGGATTAAACCATGACAGTATCTAAGGAGATTGTAGCAGCCTGCACTATGCTTTCATCTTCTCTATTTCTACCTTCTCTACAGAATTACATCTCATTTTCAAATGGGATTCCTATCCATCCATATATATTATATTACAGTGGCCTGCAGACGTCCACATGGCCCAGGTAAAAGCAAAATCAGCAGAATCAGAGACACATGGCCTCCACTTCACATTTGACTTTGTTTCTCATTATAAAGAAATGCTACTAGAGAACAGCACATGAAGCCTGAGATGAACACCATTTTTCTGATGCAGTTTTAAGCTAATACTGTTGCACCAGAAAGACTCAAAAAACTCCGAGAGTGAGATTCCAAAATTCAAGCATTTCAGAAAGGAATTATTTTTGTTTTCACTCAGATTTTATTTAAATAGAAGAAAAATTTAATTAGGTCAAAAGGAGAAACTTCAGCATGCCACTGGTTGTGAAACTACAATAAATACCAAGATTCAGACATTTGTCTTCGGTATCTTGAGATTAGCAATGGGTATGATGTTCTACTTGCTGTAGTCTCGTGTCTAAAGATAAACATAATAATTAAATGCATAAACATAACCAGAGTTGGGAGCACCCAGGCCATATTAACAAGCGTCCTCACAGCTGTCCTTTTAGCCTTTTGTGTCACTAGGAATGAACACACCTAGAAAAACCAACATAAAATGTTATTAATACAGAACTGCTGTTTTCCAGTACTGTATTGTATCTTTCTATTGATTACATGCAGAAATTTTCTATCCACACCATCATTTGGTATTTGCTGGTTTTTGGAAGTTTAAGATTAGCCACTTCAGACTAGTTAAGCACCCCATGTAAGTTTCATGACACCTGAGGCCTTCAAAATCCTTTCCTTTAAATGCCTGCATAAACATATGTATGGGAGTGCACACACATTCCAGAATATTCCCCATTGGCAGAGTCCAGTCCCACTACTGTCCCTGGTCACGCTTGTCTCAATGACAGAATGCAGCTGTTGCTTCTGCATTCTCCCTCCTGCTCAGCTACTGCAGCCAGACTCTCTACTGGTCACCACACTGCCTGAAACCTACTGGCTGCAGATCTGGAAACAGGATGCAGGAAATAAAATGTCTCACTGATTCCACATGTAGCTCTGGATTCCTACAGAAAGGAGGCTTATTCTCCCCCATTGTTTATCACCTCCTCCTGATCATTTCTGAATTCCTGACTACACGGTCTGAGGAAGAAGCAGATGTCTCAGATCTACAGCCTGGCAGCTGCTTGCTTGGAAACAGGCAGTAAGGGGTGAAGGTTTGGAAACTGCAGCAGTGCATCAGGAACTCAGTTATGCTGTTTAACACTATGAAGTCCATAACCAAGAGACCACAGACCTATCTGCTAAAAAGACAAAAGGGACAAAGGTGAGAGTGGGATATGTGAGGAAGGACAGTCCTTAGCACCTAGATCAGTGCCCTACTGTCTTCTATCCTCAGATTTCTGCCAAGGGCAGGAATGGCTCTAAGAAGGTACCACAGACACACTGCCTTGTCCAGTCAGTGTTGCAACAAGTTAGGCACCAGTAAGTTCTGTACCTCATTCTGATAAAACCCATTGCTCTCTGAGCTTGTTTATGCTCCCCCCTCCCTAAGCAGAGATGCTACCATCCATGTAACCCAGGGAGAGCCTGTGCTTCTCCCCTGTCAGCTGACTTGCTTCCTTCCCTCTCCCAGTTCCAGTGTATGAGAAGCCAGAAAACTGCTTATGCAGGCTTCACAGGCATTTGTGTTTTCACAGATGTGGTGTGTGAGGGATCCTCAGGTCCTCCCTGCACTTGGTGCTGCAGCTCCACCGTATGAGAATCCTGCAGAGGAACGCTCTAGCCCTTACCAAGGTCACATTAAGACAGGGTCAAAAGAAAGCTACTGACTGGCATCTTCACCAAACTCCATTAATATTTCACCCAGTTTATAAGTATTCAGTGATACAACCGTATCTTTTGATACTGACATCACAAAGGATTCTGGCTGTATTTTCTATCACTGGTCCACAGACAACAACTCACCCTTGGTTACAAGCGAGGCTGCTGGCAAACCCTTTTCCTGTACAGTCTGTGAATGCTGGCTCTGTCCTGTTGAAGCAAAGTTTCAGTGTGACTTCCCCAGAGACTGGTGTCACTGTACGAGCTGGTGCTCACTCATGACAAGTGAGAAAAATATTTTCATTTAATAGTAAGAAATTACCAACTCATTAAAATCTTTGGAACTTTGGAAAAAATGAGGAGTCCTGTTCTATAAAGGTTTATATAAAGAACACGAAACAGGTAAACAGTAGAGACAGAAAAAACTCATCCCAGCAGCCCAGTGACAAGGGAATGTCTTCAGCCTACAGACACTGAAGATCTAGTGCCTGTTCCATACCTGTCTGCTGCTACACTGGAAGAGTACTTTAACCCTTAGGCCATTCTTAAAAGAAGAGGAATTCTCTATACAGTTTTCTTGTTTCCCTCAAACACGTCTATTAGCCTCCTTGAAGCAGGTAAGAGACAGCAAACACATATCCCCGCTCCAGAGCTCCAAAGGCAGGAAACCCAGCACCACTCCATAACTACCACAACTGCCCAGGGGCTGCTCAGGATAAAGTATCCACTTGCTGGCTTCTGATGCTCCCCACTTCAGGGACTGCACCTAGGGGCTCTATATCCTCCCCACTCTGCAGGAAAATGTTGCTGGAAGCCTAGAGCCTGTGTTCTGTTGGCTGGCATCCTAGAGGAACATCTGCAGAGCATCACTGTGATTCAGCATAATCTGAATTCCCAGTTTTACTACGTATATCATACTAGTAGAGCCCAACGGACAATAGATGAATTCAGCTACATGGTCAAGTAAAATGGTTCTCTCTGATAGGCAGGAGGGAGGGATCAGGGTTCTGGAAAAAAAAAGATTCAGACTGAGAAAACTCACTTTCCAGAGTAAGACTTGCCAAAATAAACATTAGCCTCTTGCTCTTCCTCAAGCACCTCAAAATATCTTCCTAAGCATACTGACAAAGAGCACTGAAATAGCAAAAAACAATCTACTCAAATTCTACATCTGCATGACCTTCCTGCAAAACAACAAAAAAGGTTAACTTTCAGTTTTTACAAATGAGGTATTATCTTCCAAGTTGTTCTCGCCAAGGACTTGAGCTATTAAGCCATTTCTGCTGGCTCCTATTTCAGCTCAGAACGGGATGCCAAGAGACAGTGTCGGTTCATTTGCTTCCGCGGTTGCCCAAATGTGGACTGCTACAAGAGCACGGCATGGGAATGCTAACAGGGAAGTATGTGAAGTGGGAGCATTACTTGCCTCAGTCACAGTGGTTTCTCTAAACAGTAAGAGCAGGAGTAAAAAAATGAGTGTCAGGAAGTGTTCAACTTTACACTTGTTTTGGACATCAAGAAATAAGTTATCACAAGGAATCAAACTTTTACCAGCAGACTGGTACAGTATAGTAAATTCTCAATCTTGGAATAAACCTCAAGTTCAAAGATGGTCCTGGAGCTATTCTGATTTCAGCCTTCTTTCTATTAAGTATTCAAAGTCCACATCACCTTTCCTTCTTGCTCAGTCATCTCTGAAGAAACAGTTTACTGTTCATAGATGTGCAAGGCTGACTCTCAGCAAATATAATCCTTTGAATTCATGGAAGAGCTGCATGGACTTGAACCAGCTGCTTGCTGGTCCCACAGGAGCTCCCCCAGCTGCAGACAGAGAAGGAGAAGTCATCATAGCTGCCCTGACCAAGCACACAAGGAAGCACCACAGTCATGATGAGTTGGCAAATTCACAGTGAGTTTGGGGAAAGGAAGCACTTTATCAGAGCTCTGAAAGAGCTCCCTGAATAAAGGGTTTCTGATAAGAACCGATAAAGCCAGGTGCTCAACTGGAGGCAAAACAGACCTGAAGAAACCTTAGTGAGATCTCAGGTAAGTAACATATATTCAAAGTATAGGTAAGCATACTTTATGAGTCAGTGAGGTTATGTATATGCTTGAAGGTAAACACCTGATTTAAATGTGCCAAAGCAGTCTGAATCTTCCAAAACCAAACACTGAAATTAAATGCAGCCTTTCATTTTCTATAACCAAGTCACCTCATATAGCTCCTTTGAAGAAGAGGCAAATTTTTCCCTGAACAGTATTTAAATTATTATATATTATATACATATGTACACACACAAAACATATGTACATAAAAGCTCTAACAAATGTTTACAAGTTCCTCTAGTAAAATGACCTGATGTATATACACAATGAACAGAGAGAGGCCCAGCAGTATTCCCATATTAACAGTACCTGCAGAGTCAGACACTACACTGTCACCACCACTGACATTTTGATATTCTCAGATTTACAACAAATGCTAGTCTTCCTCTCCTCCCCCACTTTCCTACTGCCAAGGAAAACATTGATTTTCTGATGTTAACAAAAGGTATTCCTGGAAACAACAAAAGCACATAAATAAGTTAACCCATAATTACTTATTGTTCATACAGTCCTTCAACCTAATTGCTATTACACATGAATAAGCATCTATTAGAGCATTTACTGGACTTTGAACTGCACTTTTTAGAGGTAAAACCCAAAAGAAACCCATTTTTTTTTTAACTGAAACCCACGCTACCCAGCTACATCAACATTAACTGTAAAAGTACAGTCAATAAATTCAGCCTGCATATTGCCAAAAATATGCAAAAGTGCCTTGATCAGTCCTGCCTTCCATACCCTCCCCAATAGTCAGGGGACAATCTCAAAAAACTTTTCTGCTTCTGCAGGTCAACACCATATAAAGTGTTGTTGACATGCATGAACTGAGGTCCCTGTTTATAGACAAGTATATTAAGGTTTTGCCTTTTTTTTTTTTGATTACAAGTTTCTTAACTTGGCAAGGGCAATCCAAAGATAAAGGTGTTTGACTAGCTAGGACATATGGGCAGCAAATGGAGTAATTTTATCAACAGAATAAAGATACTTTATTTATTTGTTGAGGAACATTTTTGATAAAATAAAAGTATGTCTTATTTTAAGGTACTTTTCTCAGACAAGTAAGCTCAGTTACACTCTGTAACACAGATAGATATTCTAAAGCATCTTTCAGCTCATCTGTTTGTGCCCATTCACTGGAAGCGATCTATCTTTGGCATGGCAGAATTCATGAAATGATAAATTCTGTGGACAAACCTTTACTTTGCATCCGTCCAGAATTTCTGAAGATGGATATTTAACACAGCTTTGGAGGATAAGGTAACATACTATTTGCCTCACAGAATCCAATGTTCAAAATCATCAAATTAAGCTCCAATTTGTAGTTACTTAGGTTACTAGTTACCACTGCAGGCCCTCCCAGCTGAAACTCTCAGTGTTCTAAAGGATGCCAAACTCACTTTTCTGGGGCACACATGGATATCAGCAGGTTTCAAATGCTGTACTGGGTTTGTGTGACAATGTTTTGATAGTGGAGGGGCTACATCTGATAAGTCATGCCAGTCAGCTTCAAGACACACCTGCCACTGGCCAAGGTCGATCCATCAGCAAACACTGGAAGTGCCTCTGGAACAACAGAGTTAAGAAAAAAGCTGTGCAGCAGCAATTGTGGGTGGAGAGAGGACTAAGAAAGAATATATGAAAGTAAGAGCTCTGCAGACACCAGGGTCAGTAGAGAAGGAGGGGTAGGAGGTGCTCCAGGCACCAGAGTGAGATTCCCCTGCAGCCCGCGGCGAGGCAGCTGTGCCCCTGCAGCCCATGGGAGTCCACAGGGATGCAGAGATCCACCTGCAGCCCGTGGAGGACACCACACTGGAGCAAGTGGCTGCCTGAAGGAGGCTGTATCCCTATGGGAAGCCCTCACTGGAAAAAGTGACCTGTGGACCCTTGGAAAGAAGAGCCCATGCTAGAGCAAGTTTGCTGGTAGGACTTGTGATGCCATGGTCAATTCAGGCTGTGCCTGAAGGACTTCACCCCATGGGAAGGGACCCTTGCTAGTGCCGTACAGGGATCCACACTGGTGCAGTTTGTAAAGAACTGTAGCCTGTGGGAAGGCCCCACACTGGAGAACTTCAAACAGGGCTGTGTTCCATGGCAGGGCCCCCACACTGGAGCAGGGGAAGAGTGTGGGGAGTCTTTCCCCTGAGGAGGAAGGATCAGCAGATGCAATGTGTAATGAACTGACCATGACCAGCACTACCCATCCACCAGCACTGCTCTGGAGAGGAGTTAGAGAACTTGGGAGGTAAAGCTAAGCCTGAGAAGGGAGGGCTGGAGGGAAGGTGTTTTAAAATTTAGGGTTTTTTTTCTCATTATGTTATTGACTAGTAATAAATTAAGCTAATTTACCCAATCCTAGTCTGTTTTGTCTGTGATGGTAATGGCTGAGTGATCTGTCCCTGTCCTCTTGACCCACAAGTCTTTTGTGATGTTTTCTCTCTCGCACCCAGCTGAGGAGAGAAGGAACAGAGAGGCTTTGGTGGCCACCTGGTATCCATCCAGGGTCAATCCACAACAAGCACACAAAAAAGCATGTTTTGTACAGGAACTTCAAAACTGCTTGGACTGCTAAGTCTCTCTTCTCACTGCTGTTAATTAGCAACATTACAACAGCATTGACAAGCTCTTACATATTGCATGTAGGTGCTATCAAAAACCCAGTGCTGGTTAACAGAGTTACTACACTCAGCAAGCCAAAGTCTCAGCAAATAAAACTCCCATTATCTCAACTTGCTCCAACCATCCTGTCAGCAGTAAGAACTGCCAAACTCAAAAATGAGCTAGCTAGGAATTTCCCAATCAAATGGGTTTTGTTGGGGTTTGGTGAAGCTACTTCAGCATAACCAAAACATTTCTCAAACACCACCTAAGCAAGGGTTCCTCAAAAGCTAACTGAATTCCCTATTAGCCAGTTATCCCTTCCCAAAAAGCCCAAATCACAGCAAAACTTGGGACAAGCAAAGTTCAGCTTAAAAAAGCAGGAAGTTACTGTAGCTTGTGCAGACACAGAAGAGCTGACCACAGCATTTATTATCAAGTAAAGTGCTGTATCAGTCACGCCTTTCCTTCATTATTCTAGAGCCTCACCAAGTAAAGGCAGAGGTGACTCCTGAACAGCTAGTCCTCTACAAAGTGTTTGACTGTTATTTTTATGAAGCCAAGCACAGAGTTATCATCTTCATTCATAATGAGCAGTTCTGGCAGTCACTCATACAGATTTCTTACTGTAGAAAAAGCACAGCCAGTCAGAGCTGCCACAAATTCACATCTCCAATTTAGCCACACACTAAAACAAGCAGGGCTGGCTCTGCAGGCAGCAGATGTGAGCTATGACTGGATTCTGTGGTTAAAAGAGCTCTGTCACTGGCATCCACAGAACCAAGGAGTTTGGCTGAAGAGAGCTGGATTTATAGTTGCTCAATATTTGGACTCTCCAATAGTGAAGGAAAAAAAAAAGACCCATGTATAAGAAAGACTCAGTTTACACAGGATGAGATTCAGCTCCATTGGCTGTCTTCCTTAAACATGCAATTTACTTCCCAATAATACTGACACAGGTAGAGTTTTTCCAAGACCTGAACTTTATCTATCACTATTTTTCTAGAGGTCCTGCTCATTAACTGAGATCAGACAGTCTACCCACCTTGCTCACAATCAGAGCACAGCAAACAGGGAATGCTTCGGCTCTTTTTTAACTGCCTGAACTGTGCAGTTGGAGGAAAAATACAAGAACTCCTTCACCACTTTATCCCAACATACACCCTGCTTTTGGACAGAGCACTAATTTCTGTCTTGATCCTCCCTTCTAGCAGAATACAAACTCCATCCTACTGCCCTCAGAGAACATTTGTTCCTTTGCTGCCAAAAACAAAGATTTCCATAATTCTTCCAACCTGTTCCAATGGCCTGCTCCATAAAGAGAACAAAAAAAATGGAAGTTATCACTGGCAAAGAAAAACTACCTGCTCTAATCATGAACCTTTACAGCTAAATCATTTCAAAACATACTGGAGGGGGCCAATTCTGTTTTGCCTTCACTGTGGGCTGCCTTTTATGAGTATGTTCACTCTTCCCCACCATACAAGGCGAGTTTCATTCAAGTCAGTGCTTCAATGTTAAAAAGGCATGAGAAATTGCATAGAACCTTTTATGAAGACACTGGAGTCTCAGTTTCACTGCGCTTACTGTATGATCAGCCAAATCCCATGATGTGATCTCTCTCCTGGAATGATAGCATTGACTGACCCAGTAAGAGATTTGGAGGTGGCTGCCTGGAACTCTTACACTTAGACCAGTCACACTGCTATGTATTTGTGTATGTTTTGTGACGGTTTTCACTACCAGGAACAAATCTTCTCCCTCTTCATAATAGCAAGTGGAATAAAGAAGGGCCACCAATAACAGAGCAGGCCAAATACCCTAAAAATAATGAGTCAATTCAAGAACTCAAGGGTTTCCTTTAATCATGATTATTTTCTCTAAAAAAATCTGTGTAAGCTCAACTTGCTTTCATTTTCAGACTTTGATACTGATCAAAGTAATCAGTGAGCTCTAATCTGAATCACCCGAACTCTTTGCATCACACATCTGCTAGTTATTTTTCACCGATAGCAGCATACATAACCAAAAGTAAGGTGCTGCAGTGAAGAACAGGGTCATTGATTTTTGTTCAGAAGTGAACTAAGATTTCATTCCTACTTCAAATCTTTTATTTTTTAGTTTTTCCATTTCTTAGGATAGCCCCATAATCTAATTCTTAATGTTTCAAATCTGAAAGCATTTTATCCGTCCAGTCTCATGATAATTAAGACCCACAGAGTTGATTAATTTAAGGCACAAAATTACATACTTATACAGACAGTAACAAGATGCACCTATAGGCAATTAGAGAATTACCTATTTCTGACATGGGTCTGATGTTCACACTGGGTAAAATTTCTCCAGAATTGTTCTTGCAGGACAGAATCAGCTTGAATATGCAGCCTCTACTCACATAAGATTTAAGTGCTACTGAACTCCCCGACACAAATTTTTGGAGACACTTTTCAGCAAACAATGAACTTCAGCAAATTCTTAAGTCTTTTTGAACTGTTTCAGAAGTGTGCATGATTCTAATGAAAATTTCACATCTGCACATACAAGAAAAAATTTTATATCAAGAATACTCTGTTCTTAAGATCTTACAATAGGCTTTTGTTCTTCTGATAATTCCTTTTTCAGTACTACATTAAAAAGTAAGTAAAAAAAGTGGTATGATTTGGGGCTGTGGTGGCTCTGGCTGGGATGGAGTTAACTTTCTTCACAGCAGCCCATATGGTGCCTTGTTTTGGCTCTGTGGCTACAACAGAGCTGACAACACACCAGTGTTTTGGCTGTTGCTGAGCTGTGCTTGCACAGTGTCAAGGCCACCTCTGCCTCCCACTATGCCCCCACAGCCAGGCTGAGGGTGGGCAAGAGGCTGGGACCAGACACAGCTGGGACTCAGAGTGACCTGAGGGATATTTCATGCGAGGTATCCTCAAGTTCATAAATAAAAACTGGGATAAAGGAAGAAAAGGGTTGTTTTTGTTTTCAATCAAGTTTTTTGGCTGTTGTTTGGAGACTGGCTGGATATCAGTCTGCCATCACCTGGTGTGCCATGTCCCTTGCTCTGCTTGTTTTTCACCCCCTGGGCCCACCTTTTCTTCACCTATTAAATTGTTTTTTAACTCAACTCAAGAGTTGTCTTTTGTTCTCCCTATTTTCTCCTCCATCCCCTTGTGGAGAGCTGCTGCAGGGAGCGAGTTAGGAGCTGTGTGGGTGCTTTGCTGCTGGCCAGGGTGAAACCCACCACAGCGAGTCAAACTAAAAAAACATCCCAGATTAGTGTGGTCTCTTCGCAGATTCTGATCTAGAACTTGCCCCAGTATTCAGTGTCTGTATTTCTTGAGATACTTGTAGAGCACTTTACCTCCAAATATCTGAGCTGAGTACAATCCTCATCCCAACTCTACAATCTAAGGAAGTATTTGTTATTCTTATTCTGCTGAGGGGTTAAGAAGTGGAGGGGACTACAGGAAAAGATTTTCAGAGCTAATTAAAAATTTTGGCTTCATTTGCAGAAAGAACATTTACACACAGCCATCTTTTAGTAGCAACCTGAAGGCTTCTTAGAGCTGAAAAACAATCCCTTTGCAAGTTTAAGAACTTTACTGACCTCCCTACTACTGCCCCTCCAAGTCCAGGATTCACAAATACGGATCTTTACTAACAAGCCAGCCAGTTTTCTTACTCCCAGGGCCACAAGGCATCATTCTGGTGTGGAAGACCAAAGTGCAGCTGAAAATACAGCATCTTTCACAGAAATCACTGCTTCTGAGAAATCCCTGTGCTGTGTAACACTGCTGATAAGGGTGGAGATGCTTCCAAGATATCTCGCTCTCTAGGCAGCCCATCTGTTTCTGACAGCTCAACTTCTGGTCAGCAACTGACCCGATGAGTCACTCTGCTTGCACTGTACAGAGCTCAGAGCCAGACAAGCAATATTTCATCATGTACTTGGCCACACTTGCAATCAGCAGATGCCTAAGAAGCACTTTGGGCACGTATCTTTTTCTTCTTTCCTTTGAGGAAGTCACACAGCTCACCACTACTGAGTTTAGCATGCTGAATTATTAACTACCAGATTGATTCTATTCAGCCACTCCCCTGTGAGCTTTCCACTACCAAAAGCTTTGAAAGTTTGCCATGTGGCAATTCTGTGTAAAAAGTCTGAAGCAGAAAGGAAATCCTTAAGAAACAGCATAACTGCCTCCACCAAAGAAACACAGTGAATGAAATGAATAATGTGCAAATGAAATGTGTTCTCTTTCAATCTATTTATTATAATACCTGAGCATTTAAGAAACTTCAATACATGATCGTATTTATCATTCTGACACCCATGCTTAAGTGCAATTGCAGGAGTACTGTTATATTATTTTACAGATTTAAAATTGAGGAATTAAGTGATTCAGTGATGATTTCTTAGGAAGCCATTAATAGAGGACACAGTCCAGGTGTCCTAAGCTGCAAGGAAACTGAAGAACTTTACAGACATTTGAAAAAAAAATGGTCATCTCCATTAGAATTACACAGAAGGATGAGATCATTAGCCCACTTGTTAGATTCAGGCTTGGAACAGACCTAGCTTATGATTTTTAATGTGCTAGACACAGAGAAACTACCTCCTTTGGACAAAATGGCAAAAGGAACCAGTTGATGTGTTCCAACAAATATTTTCTTCAAAACAAGTGAAAAAAACACTTTAGGTGGATTTAGACCACCTCTAAAATTAGGCAGTTGCAGAGACCCCATTTCTCACTTTCATGGTTTATATGTGTATCTAATTTTTTTTTAATTACTACAAAGCTACTCTTTCCCACTACCCTCTGAACATCGCTCTGGACTATACTTAGTGTGATATGACTTCAGAATACCAGTTCAGCAGAACTTTCAGCTGCAAAACATGCTACATCCTCACAGTGGTTCAAACAACTACAAAAGATGTGGAGATGGTGAGGAGAAGCAGTAGGACCATACAGCACAAAAGCTGGTCAACTTACTGACATAGAGAAAGAAAACAAAGGAGAGAAATTTATACAGAATGTGGAATGACAGACTCTGGAGACAAAACTGTCCCATCCCTGGGAGTGCTCAGGGCCAGGCTGGATGGGGCTCTCAGCAACCTGGTCTAGTGTAAGGTGTCCCTGGCCTTGGCAGGAGGCTTGGAACAACATGGTCTTTAAGGTCCCTTCCAACCCAAGCCACTCTATGATTTCCATATGATTCAGCTTTCAAGATGTTCAGACTGCACTGCTCTGGTGAAAGCAGCTCCCAAAGTTCCTGGCTTCTTGTTCCTGCACTGATAGACCTATAAGTAAAGAACCTTCCTATCTGAATGATGGATAAAGAGAGATAAGAAGTATCTTACCACTGTAAATGACTCCAGTTTCTGTTCCTGTTTTTCTATCTTCTCCAATAGACCGTATCTCCTGCAAAAGTAGCTGGAATTTAAAAAAAACAAACAAGTACTTAATTTTTTTCTTGATTGGCTTTACTGTCTTCTCACATGAGACTTTTGTGGAAAATAATAATTATAAGTTTAAAAATCCCTCATTCCTTTACTGCTGTGGTAAATACGTGGGGGGTGCCATTACCTGTTTTACAGGGCTTACCTTTTCTAAGGGCCTATCTTCATTGCCATGAAAACTTAGGCAATCACCTCGCTGTTAGTCCATTCCTGACCACACATACAACTCTCCCCTGAAACAAACCCATTTTTAAAGCACATATTTTAAGCTTAAACTAGCCAGCACACGGGATATGCAGAAAGATAAACTTAAGCAATGAAAACTGTTTTATCATTAATGCAAGAGAGCCATAGGTGCAAGTTACAGTAATGTAGCAGTTACTAATCAAATCTCTTTGAGCAGCCCTAGTGCAATTTCACTGTGGTGATTCTCCAGAAACAACATTATCATCTCAAGAATACTAACTCAGATGAAACAAAGGGAAACCCAAAGAGTGACATCAGCACTTTGTTCAAAATACAAGACCTTTGCTGATTTGCATATAAATTTCAGAGGAATTGTCCCCAAAGTTAAAGACACACAAGCACATGGAAAACCGAGTGCCTGTTTATGTCTGTGCACTGATGAATGGAAACTGATCTCTCAATTTCATTAGTGCAGGGAAGTAGTTAAGTTTTGTATTCTCTTGTGCAGTGAGGAAAGGCAGTCACGGTCTATGGTTTACCATGCATGCCAGACAGAAATTATTCCTCTTTGGCAGCTATTAAGTGAGTTGCACACTGGTCCTTGTTTGCTTTGGAATAAGATCTGTTTAGCAGTCCCTTAGCTAATCCTAAAAGAATATTGCAACGTTTCTGAACATCCTGACTGCTGAAATCAGCCTCTGATAAGCCACTATGACTGGACTGTCTTTACAGACAATTTTTTCCTTCTGTACTACAAAATACTCACTCTATGTACAGACTAGAAGTGTGTGACTGCTGTCATATTTAATTCATTTTACCCTTATTGAAACCACAAATTTTGCCAAGGCCAAAATGAATTTTAGATTGTAGAAGTCCTGTCAGCATCACAGGTTTTAGTATAAAGCAAGGCAGAAAGCTCTTAATTGCTTCTGCATCCAAAACAGCCAGATGTTCCCTGAAGCACTTCACCTGGCAAAGGCTTCCATAACAAAGACTCTCATAGCTTATGTCCCAAAGTCCATTACAATCTAAACACACATTTCTGCATGGCTTGCTGAGTCACAGTTATGTTCAAAATCAAAGGAATGAATAGAGCAATTTAAAATGTGATGCTTCGATGAAGAAATACAAGCAGTCACACATGTCAGTGTTAAAAGAGCATTTTTGGGTGTTGGAATCTGCACAACAAGCACAGATCCATGAGATGAATAGAGGGGCTGGAAACCTGGTGAGGGAAGCATACCCAATTCCTTGCCTTTGGACAGAATATCCCAAGCACTGGGGAGGAGGCCTATGTGATGGCCCCACCAGGTGTTTTTTCTTGGGGGCAAGTAAGGGCAAGATTTGGCATTTTCCCTCAAAAGGACACAAGGAAGGGCTGAGAACTCATCCCTTTTGTCCAGTGAGCACCTGAATCAAAACAGAGAAGACAGCAACATTCCTAATAACTACTGCGTTTCTTACACCAATGATATTTAACTCCTTCCAGTACTGAATGTAGTCTGCAGGAATTATTGTTAGGATTTAAACACAGCAAATCAGATCACGGACATTAATGCACTGAGGCACCCTAGTGATTCTTCTTTTTTCCTGCATCACACCACCTGCTAAACCCCAGTTTTGATATTTTTCAACCCAGGCTACAGAGGAGAATTCTCTCCAACTTCACTGGAAAACTAAAACCTGAAAAAGTCAAATGGGAAGAGCTTTATAACTTAAAAAAATTTTTTTTCCTCCTGCTCAATAAGTTCTTTTGATAATTTTGGTCTTTTGGAACTTCACAAGATTTGAAGAAGAAAGTGACAGATAATGTCAGAATCCCATTTATTGATATGATCAAGAAATAAGCTCACTGGTATGAAATTATTTAAGCTAGAATTATAATTATTGCCCCTTGAGGGCTATTATTAAAAACTATTTTAAGAATAAGGAAAAGCAAAGGAACACAAAAAATTTTTTGAACTTCAAAAAATTGAAGTCCAAAGTTCTTGTTTTGCATCACCATAAAGTAACAAAGCAGATAGCCAACTGTACACTGTATGTAAAATTATAAATTCTCCCCATTTTACTGGGCGCAGTAAAGATTTGTTCTTTCCAAGCAATACCACGTCTATCAAAATTGACCAAATGAGATGTATTACTGTGAAAAAAATTAATTAATTCTACAGGACATTTTTCCACAGTTTGATCACCTTCCTAAATTGCCACTTTGTCTTTACTCAATGGTCCATGACATGTTATCAAACCGTAAGCAGGAAAAAATGACTCAAGGGCGGAGAAAGGAAATCAAGAGTAAAGGTACAACAGTTAAAAGGAAACTTATTTCACTTACATATCATGACAGAAAATACTGCTGTTTAACATGCAAATGTTCAAGATAATTTCCCATTATAATGAAAGGTCAATTCTTGATATGATTTTTATTCTCAAACAACAAAAAGACCCTGAAATAGGAAGGCATGCTGTCACTCTGCAGGCCACAGAATATGGACTGAAAAACAGTGGCCCATATTCCTCTGTGGCAGATCCATGGCTGAGGAAGGCCATGTGCATGGAGATGACATGACACCCACTCACAGAACCTTAAACACTGTCCTCCAGCAGAGCTTCAGATATCACATCACCAAACCACACATCCACCAGAGCTCAGTGACAAACAGATGCACCAAAACCAACATAAGCCCAAACACCTGCCAGGAATCACTGCTCATTGCAGTGCTACAGCCCTGCAGAACACACAAATAAACCAAGCATTTTAATCCCTCCCCATCTTGAGCTGTGACTTTTTCAACAGTTCCCTAATCCTAGTATTAACATGATATGTGACAATGGAAGAACCAGACACAAAGTTTAAATCTAGATCAGAACAGCTATTCATTGTGACATGGCCCTTAATGAACCTAGAGAGCAGAATCAAAGCATAACATCAGCTATATAAAACTCTAGACTGAAGTCCTCATCCTACAGGAATCTTTATTCTTCAGAAGAGTAAAATAAGGCCTTTTTTTCTTCTGAAGCCTAACCCTGACCACAGCCTTAACCTAGGATTTCACAACACACCCATCACACAGAAGAAGAGCTCAAAAACTCTAACACTGCACTCTTCTAATTCCACTACAGACCCATGAGCCTTCTAGGCCCTAACAGCAAACATAACCTGCAATCCCTCCACTCCCAAGTAAATATCCTATATAAATAAGACTAGCACACCTGTGCAAAATACTGTGCTAAATATATCCCAAATTGTATATAGTGACTATAGTAGTATACATAGCTAAATATATCCCATATTTCATACAGTGACTGCAATTAACTGGAAGTTGTCAGAGTCTATTAAGAATAGTTTGTTTGGCTTCTGTTTTGGGTTGGTTTTTTGCTTATTTTTTAAAAATATTAGAAGTTGAGTTTATAGCAGAATCGGAGGCATACTGAGCGGGGATGAATGCTGATAACACAAGGAAACATTGGACTATAGACAGCCAGCTTTCTTTTCAGGATATTTCTTTGGTGAGGTCCCTGATGGAACATCTAGGTGAGAAGAAAGTCAGCACAAGGCAGGGGATCTTCTGATTGTTGATATGAATAACTGCAAAGGCTATTTACAGTCTGCTGGTCCACAAAAAAGTAAGATTTTGTTGATGGCACTTGGGTTTTTTGGCCCTTTTATAGGTTTTGATTTTGGCCTGGCTGGTGAGTCACATTTCCCTAACTGCCAGTGCAGCTGTTTAGCACATGGAAAGCAAACCTCACTTCCTTTGACAATGAGATCTTAAGACATCTACTCTCAGCCTTATACCCAACACAGATTGTAAGTTCTGATGTAGTCAAAGTAAATCAGGGTTTCTCCTTGTCTGCTACTGCTAAACTTCACCACAGTGGTAAGATCCTGTCAGCATCAATTAGTAACAACAACTTCCAAAGCTGAACTCTGCCCATCTTTAACCTAAGATGCTCCATTTTGTGCACTGCAGTTTCAAACCCTAGCCAGGGCATGCAGTGCAAAGCACACTCAGCAGGATCCAGCCTTCAGAGGACAATCCATATCAACATTTACAACGTGCACTTCTTACTGCAACAAAAGATGTATACGATGTATATGTAAAACAGCATAAGGCTTTTTGTCTAAAATCATTCTCATCTGGTATTTGCCAGAGATTGTATAGCAAAACAATCTCTTGACATTAGGTTTGGGAAACAAAAAAAAAGCTTAAGGACCAGACCACCTCTTATCCTATACCAGAGTTCTGTTCAGTGGCACAGGTCAGACAATGATACCACAGTTTGGCAAATGACAGGATTCATGTTCAACTGTCTGTAAGCACCTTTACTTTCCTACAAGTGACCACTCATTATTTCAGTCTCTTAATCATCCTGTGTAACGTCACTCGACAATTTACTCAAAGTATTATGGGCCTAAGCCAATTCCTCCTGATAGTGCTGGAGCCAGGACAGATCAGTACACACACAAAGATGAGCCAGATGACACTGGAAATACAACATCACACCACTGAAGACCTAGTATCTCACCAGAAGAGAAATCTCTCCACTATTACAAGAACTGGACCCCCTGGAAGCTCAAAATGGTTCGAAGACTGAATTGTGGGCCCCACTGAAGCACAAGTTCTCAGGCAATGAACACAGGGCAACACGTACAAGTTCTACTTCCAGTAAGAATTGTTGTCTGCTTCATACACATACCATACTTCTGATAGATAGGGACAGTTTTTTCCACAGCTGGGAATGTTTTACTTGGATGTGTTTATCTTTCCTCAATCCCTGTCTGACTCACAGGTATCTCCATTTATTTTAGTTTGCTCCACTCTCAGAAACGAAGAGGGTTCCTCTAACCAACTGTAGCATAACCAGGTACACTGTCTGTGACCCTAGCAGATTTTTGGAAAGCTCTCTTCACTAAGAAACTCATCCACAATTTCTCAAACATGCCTTATTTTGGGAGTTAACTTTATGAAAAGCAACTTAAACTCATTTGTTACACAGCAATAGAATGACTGTCTTAAGAGTTGTTACCTATATCAGCCTGGAAGTGATAATAAAAGGATACCTTTCATTTTGCAGAACTCTTTGGTGGAGCAGGGATAGCAATAGAATAGCTATTCAGACATATATACTATAATCAAGTTCTCAGAGTGTCTGTATACTTTATCAAGATCAGCTAATTGAAATTAAGATGAGAATTTTCCTTGAAACACATGAGCCCACACGCCAAAATTATTCCCCTTAAGGGCAGGTGAGGACTTCTGAAGCTACATTTGGAAATATAAAAAAATGACATGACACCCTCAGCCAAATGGTTATGACAGTTGATTATCATCATTACTAAAGAAAATACTCCCTTAACATATTCCAAGCTAAGATTTGCCCACTCTCCCCTGCCCTAAGGACACACGTAAAGTCTACCTGAAAAGGTATCCCAGGTGGAGTTACCAAGACTAGCTGCTGACACAAGCCATAATTTGTAAAGATTCCAGCTTCTGAACTTGATGAGTTTGTGCTGAATCCTAGAAGTTGTTCAATATAAAACATATTTCAAACAGGAAGCCTTTGGGAGTAGCAAAGTGGAATACTTGAGGAATAAATGACCATTAAGGAAGCTGTAGAGGATTTATAATTCTGTTTTGTTTGGATCTGTACAGTAGCCTAGCCCATAAATAGAAACCAGGTGGATTTTTTTACATTTGCTTTACTTTATTTGAGTGTTGCGGGAAGTATGTAACCAAGCAACACCACAAACCTGGAAAGCTCTAGTTAAGACAATTGCTGATACCCTGATGAGTGTCAGGATGTGTTTAGTGCCTAGAGCAACTATGGGATCTCCATTTCTGTACACTCCAGGAGCCACAAGATCCCAAAAAGAGTGAGGAAAATATTGTGTATAATCTGTGGACTCTCAATGCCTCAGTGTGAAAAAACTGCCTTCCTCTGAAATGAATTTTGCTGCCACTTGGGAGCCCACTGTGAGCTTTACTTGCCACTTTTGCAAGGTCAATCTGTCAGGAAAGCTTCCCCTTATCGAGGCTTTAGAACTCAAAAATACTGGGTCTCAGACAGCATAACTGTTAAGAAATTAAAAATAACATCCATGAATTTATTAGAAATATCACTGTGGATCCATGTAAATTTGAGTATGTTCATATTTACACAACACAACCTTATAACTAAATGTTGATGATAAAAAGTGCAACTAAATTGAAAAAAAAAAAAGTGTAACTAAACCAAAAAAAAATTTCTGCAATGTTATTTTCTGGTCAGAAAAGCACATCAGAACAATCAAGCATTTTACAGCTTCTGCAATGAACAACAGCTGAAATAACTCATTTTCCATGCAAGTGCAATCAGCACTATTTTCAAACTGGTACATCCTCCACGTCATCAGTCTTCAGCCTCCCAACAGGAGAGAAGCTTCTGGAGGAAGCAGTGCTTCTTTCTTTGCACACTCAAGCAAAATCAGTTGTGTCCTCACTCTGTCAAATGGTTTCTATTAAGCATTTTATAAAGCAATTTTTTAAATTGCTCTAAACCAGAAGTAGACATTGTCTTAATAGCAAAGTCAATCTATGTATTTTTGAGCAAACATTTCAAGACATAATCATATTCTCACAAAGAAAGCACGCAAATGATGCTTTTTAAAAAAGTTAAAATTATTTGCTTATTCAAATAAGCAGAGGCAGAGAAAATATGTCTGAGTGTATACACTTTAAAGTGAATGAGGGGCTATTTTAGGAGACAAAGGGTGACTACTGCACACAACCAATGTGTGGTGGATCCACCAAGGCTGTGGATACTGAGCTTATGCTGCCATTCAGCACGCAGCACCTTAGTCTCACAGGTAAGACAGTGACATCGGTGCCAAAAGCAAGACAGCTCAGCTATAGCAGACATGCTTAAGACACACAGCAAGTAGGTATTGGGAGTCACAGAGTGCATTAAAAAGCTCAATCCTGCAGAACAGGTTTCAACTTTTCCTCCTACTGACATCCAAGCTGATACTGGGTTTTATTGCACAGCACCCAATATCAAAGGTTACAATAGGTAAGTATTAAAATAACCAAAATGCCCCAAGTAGAGACCACATCTGAAGATGCTCCCTGAAAGTTACACTATGACTCAGATGTAAGGGGGCTTCAGGGAACTTGGTCTACTGCCACCATTGCTGGGCTTCTGAAAAAACATCACACCACCACAACTGTGAAAAGTAGAACTGTTTGTCAACACAATAACGTGCTGAGTGTGCCTTTGTAACAGTGTAAGTGGGTGAAGTTCAAAGAATAGAGTATTTCCTGGCAATCTTTACTGGGAAGTAGTCCAGCAGCGGGATGTACACTCTGCATCACCCACTGGAGGAGGTACTGCATCCTGCTCAGAAAGAAAGCACTATGCCAGGGCCCAGCACGGCAGAAGCAGTGGATCCTCAAGTCCAACTCCATTTCACTCCATTGTCATTGCCTTGGTGTGTGGACAGGAGGAGGATTAAGAACTCCAGACTGCCATCGCTTAAGCAGTTCCACACTTCTCTCCTTCCTGACAGTCCTACAAGAGCTGAACACAACCACAAATACTTGTACAGCACAGAGATTAGACATATTCTTTCTTAGCTAAAACTCCAATCCTTCTCCAACTAGAATGGAGAAATGCTCTTGTCCTGTGCATTCAGATTCTGCAAGTGGGGTCATAATGAACAAAAATGAAGGATGAAATCAATTTACAAATGTAGATAAAACTCTAGCCTCTTTTGAAGCTCTAATAGGAAGGAGGAGCAAAATTACCCAGGGGATCTTGATCAGACTCAGCCATGAGTGCAAATGAGATCTCATTCTCATGTGGTATTTCACACCACAAAGGAAAACACAGCTCTGAGACAGAAGGTTCCATGAAACAGGAATTTGTTCGTCAAAGCAGCCTTTTCATGGGAATGACATACAAATAACAAAATAACACCAAAGTTTTAAAGCAAATTTCTCACGCTGGACTTAAGACTGTTTCACTGATGATTTAAATTATTTCAGCCTGGGTTTCAGCTAAAATGCTTGTGTTGGTATTTTAGTTATGAAGGAATCTGGGTAAAATAAAGCAAAAATACAGTGTGGTTTTCTGTTCTGCTAGTAAGTCAGGATAAAACTGAGTAGGTGCTGGTGCAAATCTGGAACGCCTTCAGGGAACTTAGATGAGCCCTTTGTTAAAGCAAACTGGAGTTTGCCTCAGTTTATTGGCATAGCATCTTCTATATGGATCATTTATTCTGAATTCATGTCTGCATTTACTTTCCTAGGAACAAACATGCATTTACTGCTGACACTGAGCCTCAGCAACCAATCTATGACTTGGCACCTCCGCTTCAAGTGCCTTTGAGATACCAAAAGTAAAGTTTATTTCAGTAACAACCACTCACCCACAAGACATGGTCTGAATATTCTACAGTCCATTAAAAAAAGTAACATCCCATTTAATGACAAATAGTTGCATGGAAAACATTACATGCACACCATGAGGCCAAGCTACCACCTCTAGCCCAACCTCTGCTTTGCAAATTATCAGCCTTCTGTTTGTTTTAGCTTTGCAAAGTTATAGTACCTTGGTGTTATTTATTTTTCCATTTTATTGCCTGAGATATTAGCTGCTACAGTAGAAGAGGGGAGTGGCACACAGTAACTACAACCTCTCCTTCTTGTTTACAAGGTCTCCTGGCTTTCACAGATGGACCTGCATGGTGGGGGCTCTGCTCAACATTGTCCATAACTCCAGTCCTCAGTATGAACGACTGAAGCTTTCACGTGAAAGCAAATCCCTCAACATCCATAGCTGCAGATTTCAAACATGCACACTGCCTGACCACCTCATGTTCACCTTGATCACCAATGTACTAAACACTAAAATTTTCTCAGCCCCCTTAGGACCTAAGTACATTTCTTCTAGTGAATTACCAAAGTCAATGAACTTGAGAAGCCAGAGAAGCAATTCCTAGTGTATGTTCAGGAATACAGCACACTGTAAAAGCTAAGGATTAAAAGCAGAATTATCAAATTTCAAAATAAGAGTGAGATGATTATATCTTTTCACTGAGTCACAGATTGATTGGGATGGCAGTAGGTCATCTGGACCAACCTCCCTGCTCAGGCAGGGTTATCCCAGAACATATTGCACAGGATTGCATCCAGACAGTTCCTGAATATCTCCAGGTATATTGAATACCTCTCTGGGAAATCTGTTCTACTGCACAGTCACTCCCACAGTTAAGAAGTTCTTCCTTATATTAAGGCGGAACATTCTGTGGTTGTGTTGTTGGTTGTTTTTTGGAGGTAGGGGGTGTTAAACTGTAATCCATGAACAGATACCTTTCTACCTTTGTATTAACACAGACAGTTAATGATTTATGGCCTGTGTCTTAATGACTCCATCTGCTGTATTTTCCATTTCAATTAATAGCAGATTCCTTCCCAAAGCTCCGTGATTAGTACTGGAAACCAAAAATGTCCAAAAATGTAGCACATAAGAGTCTCTCAGGTCCCCTTCCAGAAAAAAATCCCAAACGAGCAAAAGGCAAAGCCTTTTATGGAGTCTGGTACCAAAATTGTTTAAAGACAAAATCCAACAAAACCAGCACACTCAGCAACAGCCCCTGCAAAGCAGCCCAGCTGCCAGCTGGCGGCTGCTCCAGCGGTTCCCCAAGTCAGCCAGAGGCCTGGAGAAGGAACGCAGCTCTGCAGGAGCCTTGCTCCCATACACGTGGGGAAGCACCCTCACCACACTCTGACCTCACAGACTTTTAAAATGAGTTGTCCTTGCCCACGTCTTTGGGCACTGGAGAAAAACAGTCCTTGCTCTCACATGTTTGACCATTTACCTCTGTTGAACCACTCCTGCAGAGCTGGGCTCTGACTTCACAGCCAGCTCCGTGAGGATGCACAGCCTGGTAGGTCAAGTTCCACCCAGAAGAACCGTACCATGGTACACAATGTCTGGATTTTGTCATCAGTAACAGCAATCCTGAGGGGTTTCTTTTTAATTCAAAGAAATCTCTAATACAAGGCTAAGCAGCTGTCTAGACGAAAGAAGATATTATTCACTTAAAATAGTGAACAGTAGTTTAAAAGTGTGCTATTCAGTTTAACTAATGAGTTTACATTGCTGCATTCTTTTAATATGAGGCAACAATGCTAATGACTAACTCTTTTGCAGTTTAATAGACCCTGCAACTACAAGATGATCCCTCTTTCATTTAAAAAGTCCCTTCTTACAGCTTAAGAAACCATGTTTTGCTTTTTAGCACTTCTCACTAAAATGCTTTGGAAGGCACCATCGTTCACTTACAGGCTAATGTTTAGAGGACCTGACTGTACACAATTGCAATAGTAATTTCCCACACTCAACATCTCCAGAAATCCAACAGTGGGACAGCAATTAAAAATTTCTAACATTTCCTCATCTGTAAAGTAATGCACAAAATAATCACGGTTGTATACAGGTTAACTTCAGAGTGGGGAATCAAGTGTTAAAATGCCAATATCAACCTCATAGCAAAGAAAACGGAAAGCCATCATTCTTTGTCAAGACATCACAGAATGGGTTGTGCTGCAAAGGATCACAGTGGGTCATCTGCTCCAACCTCCCTGCTCAAGCAGGGCCATCCTAGAGCATGCTATATTGGATTAGGTCTGGATGGTTGTTAAATATCTCCAATGAAAAAGACTCCACACCCTCTCTAGGCAATCTGTTCCAGTGCTCAGTCACCACACAGTAAAGAAGTTCTTCTCATGTTCAGGCAGAGCTTCCCATGCATCAGTTTCTGCCCATTGCCTCCTGACCTATTGCTCAGCACCACCAAGAAGAGCCTGCTCCATCCTCTTGGGACGCTCCCTTTAGATATTTATACACATTGACGAGGTCACCTTTCAGTCATCTCTTCATTGCAATCCTCACTGTAGTCATGGCAATGCAATTGATGAATCTACATACATGACCATCCTGTTATGCAACAGCAGTCTGACTTCCCAGACTGGCAAATCATGGAATCACAGAATGGTTTGAGTTGGAGAAGACCTTAAAGATCACACAGTTCCAACTCCCAAGCCACAGGTAGGAATATCAATCACTAGATGGATGAGGTTGCCCAGAGCCTTACCCAAACTGGCCTTGAACACCTCTAGGAATGGTATCCACATCCAAACAGCTTTCCTTGTTCAGAACTTCGCTAGTTTTGTAGGCTTACTCTCTTCACTACAAAATAAAGTACAACACTTCTCATTATAGAGTACCCTTCATCCTGAAAGACCCTGTGGACTCTGAAGTCTCTCACAGACCAATCAGAAGTTTCAGGACTGAGCACTCAGCGGAACGAAAGGCAGCACACTGCTGCAGCCTGCTCCATGGCTGGCTCTCATGTCATATTCTTGGCTAAGGACATAGGACCAAACTCCTACTCACACTGAAGTGCTGCAAACCTGCCGATACATCTAGAGTCTGACAGGACCTTAGCTTGAAATACCTCTTCCCCAGAAACTCAGCTACAGAGAATGTAGACTGCACCTGTTTCAGGGCACTTGCCTTCACAACAAGAAAAATTTGTAAGGCTACCAGCCATGCTGTGATGCAAACCCAATAGTTCACAACTTGGATCATCTTGTATCAAAAAGCCCAGTCTTCCTCCCCACCAGGGCTTCTTCCAACCACCACCTTCTGCTCTCTTCATAAGCCTACAGGCACTTTTCTTACCCAGAGGCTGCTCTAGTCCATCTGCATTGCCTCACACTTCAGATCTCTTCAGGGAACCTCTTACACCACCTGCACTAGAGCTCTGTGCACCTGACAGCACACATCTGATCTTGTGACTCCTTTCTCCTGCTCTTTCCTTACATTTCAGACCTGACTGCCTTTCTGCCGGCCAGATGAATTATCCAGTCCTTTCCAGCTTCTATGGTGTTTGTACACAACATAATTTGGTTATTGTAGAGGAAGAAACCCTCAAGAGTTTTAAGAAGTAGTTTTCCTTCTTTCATCCTAGTAACATAGTGAGTGCAGTACATGGGGAGACCTCAGAAGCTGTGGGAACAGATGATGAAGCTCCTCTGCACCTTAGAGCTGTGCAGTCTTCCTCCACACCATCCCTCACTCCAACATACCCAGCGCAAGGACCTCAAGCTCCAATTCGAACAGCAAAGCACGACGTCACGACAGCACCTTAACAAACCAGCCAATTCAAAACAGTTTCTAGCCAAAACTAAGTTGTTAATGGAAAACAGAAACATAGAAAAGGCAACATTGCATTGACACCTCATCCTAAAGATCACTAAATCAAATTCTACACAGGCTAGTATCACTGTGTAAGATAGCCATTCCCTCAGCAACACAGAAAGGAGAAGTCCTATAGTGATGACATTTTGGGACTTGAAGGTTTTCCACTGCTACCACAAACCACAGCTTCTGAACACACTCCAGCTAAGAACTGCCACCACACCCAAACAGCATGTGCAACAGTTTTACTGTATTTAATTTTACATAGAGAACCATACACAGCACTGTAATTTAGAGACTAAAAGGGAATAACCTAAGTGTAGTGCAGAAGAGGAAGCCACAAACTGGATGTGTGTAGGACAGCACATACTCAAAGCTGGGTTTATGTATCACTAAGTAATTTAGCCTGAAACAACCATTTGAGTATGTGCTTGAGCTCATCATCCAGAGCCCAAATGCTCTTTGTTGCAGTTGCACCTAGGCAATAAGAAAGTCTCAAGTCTTGATCTGCCACTATGAACCACTGTTCTGCAGCAATGAAAGCCAGGTGCAACAGTCAGCATTCAAGCAGATACTCCAGGGTTGAACCCTCAGGGCAAGTACTGCACACATTTCTAACAAAATTAGCCAGGATCCTGAAGAGCTATCCTCGTTTGGAAATGTCTCACAGCACCAACAATATCTTTTGGTGGTGTTCCAGATAAGACTCAGTCAAGCACCATAAATTCTTGCACGGATTTTACACAAGGTTGGGCGAACAAACACCAGTCTACCTACCCCAAATGCAAGGTGTTTATTCTGAAATGCTGCCAGGCAGGTTGGCTTTACCAGCACAGGAAGATAACTCTGAGAGACTGAGCTGTCAATACAACAGCAGCAGCAGCTTCTTGAATGTCAACTCAAAACACACCCACAATCTTCAAGGAGAGTCACCTTCCAAGAAATCATACCCACAGTTCACTTGGCTATGCATAGCACAAACAGATAACATTGCTCAACTCCACCCAGGACATAAAACAGCATCAACCCTCTCAGAAACACAGTTCATGGTAACACCAGGCTTAAGTTACTACTTAAAAAATAGAAATAGAACAAATCTTCCGTCAAAGAAAATCAAATAAAACTACTGGTTCACACAGGCCAAAATCTGTCCCCAACTCTGAGGAGCAGCACACTGGTATTCACAAACAGGTGAGGCTTCTTTGCCATTTGAACTCCTACCTTTACAACACTTGGGAGATTAGATTCGTCAGTAATTTAAATACCGGACACAGTACACTGCCACAGGCATTTTTTTCAGCCAGCAAACCACTCGACAGAGTACTGAAAGGCCTATTATGAAGGCCAATCGCTATCCTTTTCTTGAATGACCACATGAAAATCAGTGACTGTTCCACAATGGTTTGAAAGGGCCTTTTGTCTGAAGGAAGGGACAAGGAGTCACAAAGTATTGCAGATTCATTTGTAACTCATGGCTTTTGAAGAAACTGCAGAGCTTCAGTTAAAAGCAAACCAAGAAAAGAACAAGCTTTGAAAATGTTATGCCACAATTCTTTCCTACTATGTACATGTAGAACATATTTTTAGTCGCTTTTGTATTATAAAAAGATGGGCTGGCATTCTATATTACTGTTGTTTTACAAGAGAAGCTTAAAACACTTGCAGAGTTTTGACTTTATTCCCAAACCCTAATTAGGGTCTGCAGCACTATTGTATAAACAGAAAATCATCAGGAGCTTTTTCTGGTACAACATGTAGTAAAAGTGTAATTGTACAGGGATAATAAGTGAAACCATTGTCACTGTTGCTTAATAATCACTTCAGTAATTGACCAAATTTGGCATCGCCTATAAAGTATAAGATGGCCAATTCAAGAAAAAGACTTCTTTTATACTGAGAAACCAGCATTAGACTCCAATTTTGAAGTCTGTTTCTGAAGTCCCTCACAAAAAAAAAAGTTAATTACATCTGCCGACAACTAACCAGAAGGAAAAAATGTTTTACTTATCAGCCTACCCCAACGACACTTCAGTTCCCAGATTGTACATGCAAAGGCACACACACATTCAAAATGGGACAAATGGGACACACAAGATTTCATTACAGTTTTTAAACAAGCTTTGCATGGACAAACTTTCAGCAGCAATGACAGTGGAAGCCAATAACCTAAAATAGATTTCTTCTAACCCATACCCAGAACTAGGGAACTACTGCACTTCCATTCAGAAACAAGAGCTACAGCTGACAGACTTGCCCTCTTCCATGTATGTTCCACCCACGCACCATGAAACTAAACTGTCTAAAAGTGGCAGTTTTAATTCCCCAGCTCCTTGCCACATCCCAAAATTTATATTCCTTGTGCTCCCACAATGGCACCAAAACCAAATGTGTTTTGCACACACCACTGGTCAAGGTGCCAGTTACATTTAGCTCTTCTGACCACCTCATCAAATTACATCAGGCAAGGAGCTGGTCCTTGGCATGTTACAAGACTGCACAAGGGCCAGAATTTTTGCTGTAGGAAACAGCCACGATGCCACTCCCATATATACATCGGAAGTAAAAGCCCTGCCATGACAAATACACCCCCAAGGTAACTACACACCCCCTCATCTCCTGCTCTCCAAAACAAGAGCTTATCCTTGTGAGGACTGTAAAGAGACTCTTGCCAATGCAAAGTAGAAGCAAAACAACGCTGCACATCTTGAAGCTCAAGGTGCTCAGAAACCCAGAGGGCATACAGGTGCGACGTGCAAAGCCCCCCTGTTAATCTCAGTGAAGTTCAGGATCCAAATTCTTCAATTTAATAATGATATGAAACACTGCATTCAAACAACTTCTAACAGGAGAAGGTGCCCAGCCTAAAATAAAGGTACTTCACTACTGTTTCTTTTTATACTAGAAGAAAACTGTGAGAAAGCTGGTGAAGCATCTGAGGGTGGAAGGCAGGAGGAACAGAGAAATTGAAGCATTAGAACAGTGCAGAAAAACAGACGAGAGAGTAGCACCAGACAGGAGCCATATTTCTCCAGAGTAATGTGGACAATAAAATCCTTGATATTAGCTACAAATCAACTACAATTAACAGTTAACTGTTATTTTTCTTCCCTAGATCTTCATGCAAAGTCTCACTGCCCTTTGGTGCTCTGCTCCAAGTCATTACACAGCTTTACTTTTATCCTCCAGTGCACAGTGAAAAGTGGAGTTTGACCTTTCCTTTAGATTTGTTAAGCACCACAGCAGATTGTTTTGAGAACATGACTGAGGTGGGGGGTTTTTGTATTCTGCATGACTAACATTGCTAACAGTGTCTAAAGATGTCTAAGAGGTGGCCTCTGAAAATACACCAGGAAACACAGTCCCTCAGAATGACAACAGAGGCCATGTGTGCGGGTGAAAAGGTACACAAACGTACCAGTTCGGGGGAATTAATACCAAATATGGGCTGTCCACAACTGCTGACAGGCACAGGTTTGGTACTTCCATGATTGCTAGAGAAAAACTTGAAGAAAATACAAAACACATTGTAGGCAGCTGGGAACTTTGTACTTTCTCTTAAAAACAGGCCTGAATCAATTTCAGTTCCAGCCAAGCATTTCCTTAAAATTCGGGAAGCAGCAGGAAGGTGTGCTGACACAGCCTTGTTTCTGTTTCTTTGAGCAAGAAGGACTAGATAAGAAGAACTGATCCGCGTTCAGAACCAAATCTCTCTTAACGCAGCAAGATGCTTGTGTTCAATTTTTAGTACTGTATTTCAGACAAAACAATCATTCTCAAGCACATTTCTTCTCAGGCATGTGCCTGGGCACAAGGACTGTGGAAACAGACCCTTCACTTAAGGATAACCCTGAGGACATTTTGAAGGGTACTTAGTTTAATTCATCTTAATCATACCATTTTTTTATGCAGTAAATTTCCTGGAGTTGTGACCTTACCTCCTTACACAATTCTACAGCACCTGACACAGTATAAGCCTTATCTTGATTAGTGTCTCATTACGTTTAACAGATCCTGCTTTTCTCCAAGGGCCAAACTCCTTCCATGTCCCTGGCACAATTAGTGGGAGACCACTCACAGGCTAGCAGCAGTGTTTGGCTCCAGCAGTTTGTGATGGTGCCTCACTAAATTCATCAACCTGTTCTGACCTGGAAATCATTCTGCATTTGCATGGTTTGACTGCTTTCACAGAAACAATTGTGGTAAGGGCACAGTGTCCTGCTCACAGCAGCTTGAAGACTCTAGTTAGCGGCATTCAACAGGCTGCCACCCAGGATTTCTTTCATGGACAGTGCAAATACATTCCTAGTTAACCTGACATTCTACATGCAGCAGCCTTTTCCACTTGCTGTGTAGAAAGTTTTTAGTTTACCTTCTTGAATCACCATGTTTTGGAAAATACTTTATAACTGCATCAAGAGCTCAAAGAAACAGAAAAAAAATGCCTCTTGGAGACACTGGTAATTCAAACTTAAAAGTTAACAAAAAAAAAAAAAATCCCACAGAAGACCATTAGTTGGCTTGAAGCACATTTTCAAGCTGAAATCAACCGAATCAATCCAGTGGAATGTAACCTGGAATGAAACAGATGGATTTTCTGTGGTGTCTCTTAGTTCTCCTAAAGAAAACAAATCTGGTAGTATAAGTGATTCACATCTCCAAGTGATGAGGCTGAGGGTGGGGAAGGAGCTTACACTACTGATTTACAGCTCAACAAAAGAGGCACTGCATTCTGATAGAGAATAAGAGAGTACTGCCAGCTGCCACTGCTTATCAACGAACTCCATACCTACTAATTTCTTTTTTACGCATAGTAAAGACTTAACCCAACAAACCCTAAACCAAACACAAAACCAGTAACAAAAACCCCCTATTATCCTGGCAGTCTTTTACCCTGGCAGAGGTAAAAAAGAACGCCAAATGGGTGGATTTACGCCGAAACAGCAGCTGAGGCACAGCAAGCTCCGTGCCTACCTTGCGGTGTGGCAGCGCTGGCAGCAGCGTTCGCAGCCGTGCCAGAGCCCCCGGCGGCGGTTCGGGACCGAACGCTCCGCTGGCTCAGCGCACCGGCACGGGCGGCTCCGCTCGGCGACACCCGGCTCCCCGGGCGCACTGTTAATCATTTATGGCCGAGGCTGTTACCGAATAGCCTTGAACAGCCCAGCCCAGCCCCGTTTCGGCTCCAGAGGCGCCGAGGGCCGGCGCAGCGGCGGCCGGGGGGGAGCGGCGCCGAGCGGCTCCCGGGCGCTTGC